>JAKCPI010008181.1:0-81793 GCA_023213315.1 Euborellia annulipes
AAATCTCCTCACAATGGAGTTTTAGAATATATTCCAAATTTTTTAAAACTCAAACAACTCGCTTTTTTTAATTGTACCCAAGTACAAATGATGCAGGTTCTTAAAAATTGTGGCTCAAAATTGGAGTCTTTAATATTTGATATCGATCATGTTAATTTGTCTAGTGTTTTAAAACTATGTCCCAATTTGATAAATCTTGACATTGACCTGTCATCTGATTTAGTTGTAGACAATCAAGTTGTTAACTCACATTCTAAACTCAAATATTTTAAAGGCCACGAAATACCAATTAATATAATGAATTTTTTCAAAGGTTTACGTTCAATTGAATGTGTTAGAACTTATGATTGGTCAGTATATTTCCCCTCGGAACTTGACGCGTTAATTTTATCATTAAAACATATTAAAATTTTACACGTATATTCAAAATGTGGTTTTACACTTAATTGTTTACAAAAAATAACTAGAGAATGCCATAATTTAAAAGAACTTGTTTTACCATCAATTAACAATCCATTTAATTTCGACGATGTACAAATGTATATACAAAATAATAATAGTAGTGTCAAATTAATCAATTATAACGCGTATCAATCAATACATAAATATGTTTAATTCTAAATTTTTATTAACATTACTTAGGAGTAGCTAAGGCGCTAAGATTTTGGCATAAATAAAAAAATCTATTTTTTGTTTCTTAATAAAATACTTTTTCCTAAACTCATATCTTTTTCTTTCCTTTTCCTCAAAAAATCTTTTTTCATTTTTATAATTTATAAGCTTAAATAAATCTATTGAAAATTTATTTATTTTTGGGTAAAGATGCTCATGTATAAATCAAATAAAAAATAAAATAACATTGTGTGGTTTTATAAAACCACGATGCAAGTGATCGTAGTGTCGGATCGTAGGCGTTTAACTGAAAAACATTTTTCAGCAGATTATTCAATTAAAGGTATTAAAATCGCTATTTTAATCTTAATTTTAATAATTGGAAAATGGGAATGATAATGGGAAATCAAAAGACGCATGTTAAAAACTTAGAAAAATATTTTATTTAGTATTAGAATCATTTTAAATTATTTTAAAAATTATATTTTATCAATTTAAAAATTGAAAAATTAAATCTCACAATTATTTTTTTTTTTTTTCATAATTCGTCATATAAGCTTATATTAAATTTCAAATTTCCTAATTTTGTCGTCACGGGTTGGGACATCATATCTTGTAGCGTCACGGCTTGTAACGCGACATGCTGATAGAGGAACGAAAAAATTTTGAGGCGATCAAATAAAAGTTCCACTTTAATAATAAAGTGACGAAACTAGGGAGATTTTCAAATTAGATTAATACTTAATTTGATATACCAGGTTAATATAATTGTCAGAAAAATTTAGAATTTTTTAACATATAGAAAAAAATAAAACTATTAGTAAATTAAAATTTTAAAAGAATTTAAGGAAAGCAAAAAAAAAAAAAAAAAAAAAAAAAAAAAAAAGAGAAAATAAATGGATATATTTTTAAAAAATTGATTTTTTTTTTATAATGTACCAAGTTTGAATTAAAATTCATATCTATTGTAAGTAACCAACTCTAACGGACAAACCTTGTACTAAATTTGAATCAAATATTTATTAGGATACTATCATTTTTATTTCATTTCGTTGTAAATTAAAAAAAAAAAAAAAAAATTATTAGGAATATTAAATAAAAAAATAATTAATTTTTGAATGTTTAAATGTATTAATAATTTTATAATACAATATGTGTGAATATAAATTTATTTGATGAAATAAATATACTCTCTAACCCAAAGAAATGATATATTTTTTTTTTTACCGCTAGGGGCGCTCAATATTGTTTTTCATTTGTTATAAATTGCCTGGCATGTCATTTTGTTTTTCTTGTGCATTTTAGACTAGCAAGAGTAAACTACAGCCCGTGAGTGGTTATCATCTATTTGTCTTTGTTTATCTAAGTCTCGTCGAATTCTCGTAGAGTATCAACTAGAAGTGAGTACGTATATTTTTTTAATCTTTTTGTTTTATTTTATAATCAAATCTAAAGAATACAATTTTTTTTTCTTAAAAATATTTTTGTTGACATCGACAAAAGAAATATATTCACCATTAGATAACAACTCATATTATATAGAGATAAAATTTAAATTTTATTCTATTAAATTCCTTAATAGAATTTCAATATAATTCTCATTTCATCTTTAAAAAATACACACGTGTTTTTATTTATTTATTTTTCGTTTAAAATAAACAATTTAAGCAAATTACAAATTATTAATTTTTGTTTTGCTTAATTTAGTTAAGTTCAATGGTAAATAAATAATTATTTTTCAATTAAATTCAGTGAAAATTTTTAGAGAAAACAAAGTTTTTATAAACGTTTATATATATATATATATATACGGATATTTGATAATTTTTTTTAAACAGAATAAATTTTATTGAAAATTAATATAAATTTATTTACGGTATTTATTTTAATTTATTTAAAATTATTTTCATTTTTATTTATATGATATAACCTATATATGAATATTTATAATTCAAAAAAATATATTATTATTTTTTTTTTTGTTAAAATAAAATTATATATATATATATATATATACATGTAATGATTTTTTGTATTTTGGGTTTGAATTAAACCAAATTTGTTGAGAAATTATTTGTTTTGATCTTAATGTTCTAAATGTATAATAGTGAATTTATAAAAAGAAAATTAATATTGATTTAAATATTTTTTCAGATTGAAACATCGTCAGAATGCCGTCATCACCGGATAGTTTATACGAATTGATGAAGAAGTATTTACAGAGCAAATCAGTTGAATTTCTCTCCTGTAATGAAAATTGCACAGTTGAAAAATTTAAGCTTTTTCAAAATAAATATTTAAAAGACCTGCCAATAAGTGTTTTGGATGATTTAATGAATGATTTGTTATTACATTTAAGTGAAAATAGAAAAAGCCAATTGATTTTGAGAACAATTTACTTGATGTTATCGGAAAGCACAAAGAGTTTATGCATCTATCCTTTTGATTACACTTTAAAATATCAATCAGAGGAAAATTCTTATTTTATTAATAGAGTAATAATGTTTATAAATATGAAAAAACCAAAATTAACACATTTAGAGATTAATTATAATTTTATTAATTCAATTGATTTGAAAACAATTTTAAAATGTTTTCCATCATTAAAATCTTTAATAATAACATCTGAATTCATCGAAAAAGAAATGATGAAAAACATTTTAAAATTTTGTCCGACATTGAAGGAATTAAAATTGAATGTCAGTCAATTAGATTTTAGAAAAATTCAAATAAACTCATGGCCAAAACAAGAAAGTCTTTGTGCTTTTAGAATAAATATTTTGGCATTAAATTGTTTTAAAATATTATCGACTAACCCCGATGAAATATTAGAAAAACTACCAAATTTAAAAATCTTTGAAACGAATGATTTTTTATTAAATTTAATCTTGTCCAAAAAAATTTCATTAAATTTAAAAACAATGTTAAATGACAAATCAACAAGTTTAACATCGATTCATAAACTGAATGAGATTTATAGAGAAATTGATTCAATTTTTTTGAAATCTCCTCACAATGGAGTTTTAGAATATATTCCAAATTTTTTAAAACTCAAACAACTCGCTTTTTTTAATTGTACCCAAGTACAAATGATGCAGGTTCTTAAAAATTGTGGCTCAAAATTGGAGTCTTTAATATTTGATATCGATCATGTTAATTTGTCTAGTGTTTTAAAACTATGTCCCAATTTGATGTGTTCAATTTTAAGCATGAAGGAATTGAACTATGAGGCTGAAATTTTATATATAAGTTAAACACCCCCCGGGAGTGTGAAAATAAGCTTTTAATCAAAATCGGCCCAAGAGTACTAGTGCTTTACTGATGTAGTTTTTCAGTTTTTTTCGATTTTCTCAAAAATTCAAAATTCATTTATTTTTTAGATGCTCTTTAAAATGTATATTCTCATTTTGCGATTGAAATCTTCCGAAGACCACTTTACTCTTGTACTCCATAGAAAAGATAGGAGAAATTGTTGCCATGGGCATAAATATTTTCCCATACTTATAAATTTTACATCGGGGGTTGTTTACCTCCTATACCAAACGTCGCAGGTTCGGACCCAGGCAGTCCGATGATTTTATTTAGGCCATTTGGATACCAGATTGCTTAAATAGAAATGCCTGAACCCCCAATATATATATTAATTACAACGGTTATCGTCTAAAGTCTTAAATGCCCTAGTTGCCGAAAAGACTGTGTGAATGTGTGTGTGGTGTGAAAAAAGTGTGAATGTTTAAAAAAAAAAAAATAAAAATTACATCTGAATTCAAATGTTCCCTACTGTCGGGAACTAAATATATGTCGACCCAAAAAATCTGGTGTGACAAGCACAGTACACAACTTTCGATTACCGAAGGTAAGAGAAAGTTGTGTGCTGTGCGCCAGTCACACCAGATTTTTTTATTTTTACACTAAAAAAAAATTCACACTTTTTTTCTCATTCACACTCACACTAACATACACATATTCACACACAGCAGACTATATATATGTGTAAGATAATGATATATAAAATTAAGTTGAACATTTTTTCGAAAATTCATTTGATAGTAATGTGATTTTTCAAGCTATTCAGTTCCACTCAATTCCCCTGTCTAGACTACTGACTGAATCAATTGAGAATTATTAAAAACTCTTTATTAACCGCTTCTCTTTTTTTGTGAGCTTGAATGAATCTAATAGAGAGGGGAAAAGACACGTGCTCAACCTCTTCCCCCCTGAACTTTCATGTAAAATGAATAATTAACTAATCGGTTAGGTAAGTGAGGAGGTAAATCGCGAACGACGCGTGCGCGCTCTGGTGGCGGCATTGGCAATTAGCAGGTCCGTGTAGCTCTAGGCGCCGGGGACGACGCTCAGTTGCGCTCACACCGCGTCCAAGGCTCATCATATTTGCGCTCAAGTCAAGTGTTCGTCATCGGGTTTAGCTCGTCGTTTTTAATTCGTAGCTGATTGTTTCTCCAGGGGCTGGGGCCCCATTGATAAATAAATAAAAATATATTAACTCTAAGTGGACTTTGTTTATTTAGGTGTTTGGAAAAATGAGCGGCGCCCCCCAACAGCAGCAGCAACCCTCAGCGTCCCCGGCAGCCCCTGATAAACTCAACCTTTCGGCAGCCGACACCCCAGGTGATTATTTCAACGACTCATATCTTATAATTATACTCTAAGTAATTGTTTCAAAATAATTAAATGTATATTTTGTTTTTCAATTTTCATATTTCTCACTCCAATGTAAACAATACCTTTTCTTTAGTAACTTCGAAATATTTTTACTCTTTTATCACGTCTTATCAAATTATAAACATCTTTTCAAAACTATTTTTTCCAAGGGTCGAGGGTTCGGATCCCAGGCAGTCCGATGATTTTATTTAAGCCATTAGGATACCAAATGGCTTAAATAAGAATGCCTGGACCCCAATATATATATTAAATTTTCGTTTTTTCTTCACCTTTAGGGAAAAATAAAATACATCTAAAATCATTATTAATAAAAAATAAACTGTATATAAAAATAATGATAATTAAGATCATAACAATCAATATATTTTAAATATATTCGCTTTCCCGCATTTTTTCTCTAATTGTACATAGTCTAATTTTCAAATTACATTTTACCCTCAGTAATGACAAAAATAATTAAACATCATATAGCCTAATCATAGTGTTTCATTCATCTTATTTAATTTTTCTACTAAAAAAAAAGAAAAAGGATAATTTTTTTATTTTATACATACTCCAATCCAACTTAAATAATTTTTTTCTAAATATTTAATTAAAAAATTCTTAATAAACTATGAAAAGAATCGAGAAGATTCCTTCTCCGTTTTCGTACAATGAAATCGATGAAAATAAATATTTCAAAATACTATTATATATTTAATCAACCTCACATTCGATTAAAATTCTTTTTTTTTTTTGGAAAAAAAATTCGATTTTGTTTTTCATTCTATTTTAAATTTTTTTTTCCCACAATGGACGAAAATTGGAAATATATTTCCACAAATGATCAAAGAAGTTTTCTGCTTGAAAAATGGTTGGTCTATTTATATATGAATAAATTCGCCGCGTCATGGATCCCTCAACGTTAATCAACAATCTCGCAACATTGTTAAGGGTGCTAATATGTCATTTTCATCGCCAAGATTAGGGATCGATGAGTCGACATTAAATTTTGACAGATGCCGAAGATGAAAAATTTTCACAGTTGTTTGTGACCTTTTTGCTGTCAAACACTTTGCCGAAATATATTTTTATCTATTTGGCACGTGGTATAGAGGGGGCCACGTGCCAAAAATACTTACGATGAATCAGAAACAAGTTGTTGGTTCCCGCAGGTTGTGCGTCGTCCTGCACCTCTTATATCCTGTATCTTATACACCTGTACTTAGATTATTAGCAATATCTATATAAAAAAAAAAATATAAATATGTTTAAGGTTGATTTGGTTAACATCAAAAAATATCTTCTATTTTTAATTTTTTGTGACAGAAGACGACAAAATAAATGAGATAAATTTTAAATATATCAGTTTATTTTTACTTTTCTTGCAAAAAAAAAAAATGCATAAAAATTATATTTTCAGATTTTACTGAAAATGTTTCCATACGAACTAAATTTAATATTGGATTTATTATGATCTAGGACAGTGATGGCGAACCTATGACCCGTGGGTCAGACCCTGACCCATGCAAGCTTTTTAACTGACCCCACTAAAAATTTTTAAATCGTCAAACTACGCCCATTTTTATCCGTAAAGCCAATTGAATTTTAAACATGTTTAGTTTTAAAAATACTCAATTAAAAATTTTTAAACTTAACTCTGGTGCAAATGCGAATTTGTGACCCACGAGCTAGTACTAAAAAAAAATATGAACAAAATTTGACTCACGACTCAAAAAGGTTCGCCATCTCTGATCTAGGACTTGAATATAGGGACAGGATCAAGGCAGGTGTCCTGCTTCACGATATTCAGGCGAAAAGATATTGAAACGAAGGCCTTCACTTATTTTGATAGTCCCCAACTAAAATTTTTTTGCACTAAATACGTGTGCTATCTGCAGAATATATTTCAATTGTTTTATTTTTTTGTTAAAATTTTAAATTCTGTTAGAAAATAGCCGAAAAAGAAAATATATACATATATGCCCTATATAAAATTCATATGGAAGGAGGGATTACCTCTCGAATTATTCGAAACCCTCCATCCCCTCTCTCGGAAATTTTTTTTTTGGCTACCGCTTTGGCGATTAATATATAGGATAATATATAATATACATGTATATTTATTATATTTTCGTATGTATCTTGTTTTGTTTTTAATAAGCCACATAAAATGACATTTGATGTGAGTTCAGGTAATAAATGGGAAGATAGTCTTGTCCAACACCGAAACGTCATTGTTGTTCTTCCAAAATTTCTCCAGTCCTTGATATTTTCAGACTGTGATTTTTGTATCCTCTGATCAAATAAGCATTATCATTTTCGGTCTTTTTTGACATTTGATGCCATTTAGTCCCCGTTCCTATTTTTCTAAATTAATTAGAAGTCAATAAAGAGATTTGATTTTAAAAAATGCCATTGACATTTTTTAGGGTATTTATAAATCATTTTGGATTTTTTTTTAGCTAGAGTAAATTATTATATTTTACATTCTCTTACTCTGTATTATAAAGCTTAAATATCTAGTCATGGTTTGGGTCCCATGGGAAGGGGGTTGAACCCCCCTGGCTACGCCTATGGGTCTACCAATCCAAATGTAGAGATCTGTTTCTTCTTTCTTCTTTCTTATGATGATTATATTTTTTGAATTTCAATTTCCATCTCCAAACTTGTGGAAAATTTTATTTTTTCCAATTTTAATTTTTACTTTCTCTTACCTATATTATATTTTATTTTTATTTTTCCCATCTAATATTTTCATATTTTATTGAGGCCTCATACTTGAATACAACTCGTAGGTAATATTTATTTAATCCTTCGCTGTTTTTCATTATCTATACACGGAAGTAAAATGTCAATAAGACTTTTGATGTTTTTTTATATCTACGACCTATATATTTTTCGCTCCTAAATAAATATAAATTGATAATATCATAGATGATATTCCGGTAGATATCCCATTCTACCTCAGTATTATTACTTTTAAAATCACTCTCTAGTGTGATCACAAAAAAACTAAATAATAATAAATGTTTTTCCTTGACTGGAGATAGAGATGATACTATAATAGAGGTATCAATAATTTTGTTTCGATGTCGAGATCACAAAAAATTTTTTCGCATTTTGTAGCTCTTGTGGGAAATGTTAGTTTCATAGATTTCTCTTTCATATAATTTTTTTTAGCTAAAAAGTTTGTTTACACGATTGATAGTTTTTCTCATATACAGTATATCAGTAGCATAGAAGGCCAATTTGATCCCCCAGTAGGACGAACTTGTAAAAACTGAATCGTATATTTTTTGAATAATCATACGATTAGGTCTTCAAAACTAGTTAACTGAGAATATCGAAAAAGTACATCAGCAAAGTACTTGAAGTTGGTCGATTTTGCTCAAATGTTTAGTGTTGCTTGCCAAGAAGCTACCTAACTTAAATATCAAATTTCAACCTCGTAGTTCTTTTCATTCTTGAGATATTTTGTTCAAACACACAGGCCATTTTGCCGGATTCACTTTTTCGTACTTAGGGGGCCTCAAAAAGTGTGTTTTCATCAAACTGGATCTTTTGACATGAATCCAATACTTTCTATATATTAACATACTGTATATAGGTAAAAAATTAAATCTAATCTGGAATAAAGGAGTTTGTTCCCCAGCTAATTAGTAAGCCTCTGCTGTTTCTGATACTAAATCCAAATTTATGAAATCTAGTCTAAGGATGGTCTTGTCTGGCTGTCAGATTGAAGATAATTATGCCTCGTTATATAAACAGAGAAATATTTGTTAAATTAATTTTTTCAGACTAATCGAAATCTTTGCCGATTTTTTATCCGGATTTTGTTAAATTATATATAATTAAATTTTTAAGAAACCAAATATCTGATTAGAATCTCTTTTAATTAAAAATTTAATCAAAGAATTTCTCAATTCTTTTATCCATGTACATATTTTTATCTAACAAAGCTGTGAGTGTTATTTATTGGCGAGGCCAAACATCCCATGGCCCCCGGAAATCGAATCCAGAATCTCTAGTTGTGTGCTATGCGACCAGTCACACCAGATTTTTTTCATTTGGTTTAATTTTTGTTTAATTAAATCTACTTATAATATCTAATTTAATTGATTCAAGCAAGAATACAAACAGTAAAGAATGAACAATTTTTCTTCAGAAAATTATATACATTATTATTATTAATTATTCTACACGGAACAAAATAATTTATGATAAATTGATTTGGAAAAGGGTCATGTCTGGGTAAGCTATTCTGAATGGAGATTTAGATCAAATTAATGTAATCTTAATTACATCAACATTTTAACCAGATGACAAATCCGGAAGTTTTTTTTTCCTTAATAGAACTATTTATTTTATTTATCTATTTAAAAAATATACATAAGTATCTCTTATAAGCGTGTAATATAATCTATCACGTGAATGGATTAGCAGTGGTGCAACAAGGAGGAGGGGTTGTTTTTTTAAATGAAAAAAAATAAAAAGAAACGATTGGTGATAAAAATGTTGACTAAATCTAGAAGTCATAGTTTTCTATATTTATCTAAAGTTAAAATTTATTCAATTTAATATAGACCTATATAGATATCTTGAATTAAAATTACTAATGCGTTTGATGAAATAAATTAAACGTAGGAATGACGTTTTAAATTTATTGAACCATCACATTCATTGAAATGTTTATTAGGTTGTCAGAATTGAAGGTGTAATTTTGGGACCCTCATTTTTGGCAGATACTTTGATTAGAATATTTAGGTAAAATTTATTTCTTTTTTAATACCAGCAGGCTTTTTTACCCATCAAAGACCAATATACCATGCAATAGTATTGGGACACAAGCCTGGTAGTTAGGCAGCCCAAATGGCACACGCTCACTAACACAACTTTCTCTTACCTTCGGTAATCGAAAGTTGTGTTCTGTGCTTGTTACACCAGCTTTTTTTGAGTCGAGATATATAAATATTTATATTTTGTTACCATGGCATTTCTCCTATCTTTCCTATGAAGTACAATACAAGAGTAAAGTGGTCTTCAAAAGATTTCAAAGGCATAATGAGAATATACATTTTAAAGAGCATCGAATTTTTGACATGAATCCAATACTTTCTCTCTCTATATATTAACATATACGTATAGGTAAGAGAAAGTAAAAAGGGTGGTTCGGCCTATTGTCTGCTTTGAAAAATGTAATTCTTACACAAACAAGCTGCCATTTGGGCTGCCTAACAACCGGGCTTTAGTCTCAACACTATTGCAATGGATGGTACTGTACATACTCGATCGTTTACAATATTTTCCTGATTTATGGACATTTTGGTTCCCAAGGCATTGATGATTAAAAATACAATAAATATTTTTTCCCCTAAGATCTTAGCCATAACTATCATTTCATAAAACCTATCTACCTAAGGGAATGTAAAAATTTAAAATTATTTATATTTAAAAAACTTTCTAATCCTCTGTAATTTCAATACGCCGATATTATGTAATGTTTTTATCAGAAAATTTACTATAATATCTTGTTTTTCTGAATTAAGTCATTATTCTATTTTTAAGTAAATGTAAATATAAACTAAAATTTATACGCATAACTGATTAAACTGTGTCACTTAAATTTATTTTTTTACGATTAACATAATTTTTTCACCTTACTATATGCACTTTGTTCCGACCCTAATTAAACATTCATGGGCATGGGAGCAATA
The DNA here is from genome assembly GCA_023213315.1 of Euborellia annulipes. Taxonomy (NCBI): domain Eukaryota; kingdom Metazoa; phylum Arthropoda; class Insecta; order Dermaptera; family Anisolabididae; genus Euborellia; species Euborellia annulipes. The sequence goes on from JAKCPI010008181.1 coordinate 10,992, forward strand.
AATAATGAGCTTGGCAAGCAATTGCTAATTCATTTAGACCTAATTCGACATTAATCTCAGTCTCTTATAAAGTTGCATTCAATTAAACATCGCACAAACAATCTAACTTTAATTAAAATTGTTTACTAACAAGTAAATCCAGGGAAAGGAAAAAAAGTGAATTAAATATTATAATAGTATATTTTTTTAATTCTCTACCTGTCGTTGATTTCGTGATTGATTGCTATACGTTATTGTTTCTCAGACTCTGGGGTGCACCCCCTTGTTGGATCGTAAAGGAATAATACTAATCGGACTTATTTTTTCGACCATTAATTATTATTAATACCCTTAATACCTATTTCGTCATCAATATCATTGAAATCATATCACCTAATAATATATCATTTAAAATATTATTATTATTATTTTTAAATTTAATTTCACGTCTTTTTCGGCATCAAAGTCCATTTAGAACCCGTTCCTATTTATTTAAAATTTTATTTAATTTAATGTTTCAACTACGGCCAAGAGATTTAATCTTACGCTGTTTAATAAAAGTATTCCATGAGAGAACATTATAAAAGAAGACAGTTTAAGGAAGTTCGGATGATGAAAATTAGGGTATCTTTGATAAATTGACAATATAGGTCACGAAGCCAGTGGATTAAGTATTAGCAGAATTAGTCTTTCTACACTTTATGAATGGAGGCTGCGATCTGTTAAAATAATAGTTCTTTGAAATTTTCAATTAGACAGAGATTAACCTTAATATTGACTGCATTTTTAATTAATTTCGTTTTGCGGTCCTTATTAGAGTAATGTCGCCTGTCAGTAAGCTTAAAAAAATCGTTAATATTAACCGTATATGAGTGAAAAAATCTGGTAGTACTTACTGGTCGCACAGCACTCAACTTTCTCTTAACTTCGATAATCAAAAGTGCTAGCGACACCAGATTTTTTTGTGTCGAGATATATTTAGTTTCCACCGATATATAAAAATTCAAGATGTAAAATTTATAAATATGGGAAAATATTTATATTTTGTTACCATGGCAACCATTTCTCCTATCTTTCGTATGAAGTACAAAAGTAAAGTGTGCTTCAAAAGATTTCAATGGCAAAATGAGAATATACATTTTAAAGAGCATCTAAAAAATAATTGATTTTTATATTTTAATCAAAATCGTTATAGCGAATTTTTAGAAAATCAAAAAGAAAAGTGAAAAAGTACATTAATAAAGTACTAGTACTTTTGCCCGATTGTGTTCAAAAGCTTCGGATTATGTCCCAGGGGGTACCTAACCTAAATATAAAATTTCAACCTCCTAGCTCTTTCGTTCTTGAGATATTCCGTTCACAGACAGACAATGTCGCGAAAACCACTTTTTTGGATTCACGGAACCTCAAAACGTATACATCCATCAAAATCTCGTCAACGAATTTTTGACATGAATCCAATACTTTCTCTCTCTAAATATTAACATATAGGCTATAGAGAGAAAATACAAAAAATAGCAACTAGTTATATATTTCTTTTAATAAGGCCCACTACATTTCGATGTTTCGGTCTTATTACCATGTTTAAATATTATTGTAAATTTTTACAAAAACTATTGACTATTAGATTATCCGTTATAATAGCTCTGAAGATGGTCTTAACCAAAACCGAAACGTCAGCAAAATGGGCCTTATTAAACGATATATATAACTAGCTGCTGCTCTTCTTTTCTTTAGTTATCAACTATTATCCAGCGATAAAATATATTTGATAAGACCTTTGGACAATTAAACAATGATAAAACATCTTTATTCGCAAATTTCCAGACAGGCAAGATTAAATGATGGAGATAGAGGTACAGTGAGCGCCACAATAAAGTCCCCACCTGATAGCTAGATCCTTAAGTAACTGTTATAGTAAAATGTAAAATCTGGTAAAGATGATTTTATTTTAACTTTTCAAATTTAAAATTATTTCACCATATAGGCTATACTATACCAGATACTTAAGGCTCTAGCTATCAGGTGGGGCTCACTGTGCCGGTGATAAAAAAAAATTGTATTATATTCTCAAGCCAAACATCTGTCTTCGTAATCAAATTAAAATTCAAATCGCCCTCGGGCCTTGGTGTAGTGGTTAGTGTGCTGGCCTTTTATACCAAGGGACGCGGGTTCGCATCCCGTCTCATACGTCAACTTATTTCAATTGAATTGGCTACCAATCCAGGTGAAATAAATAAAGGCGGGGTCTAAATAGAGACTATTTAGTCCAACGGAGACCGTTGCCGTAAAAGACCTTAAATGAAAAAAAAAAAAAAAAAAAAATCAAATCACCGAAGATATAACGTAGTTTTATATTGAATATAAATTTATTTTATTAATATGTTTGATTTTCCCTCTCATCAACTACATCGAGTTTGCCACTAATTGATCATTTCATACTTGATTTTTATAGATTTTGAAATTTTCTGTTAAAATTTATTGCTTTTTAACCATATAGTAAATGCATAGGGGCGCGTGCATACAATCAGTTCACTCAAGTAAACTACCTATTTAGCTAATCAATTTCAACGAATTATATTTTTTATCTAATTCATATATACCTATCTACCGTTATGTTTATTTAAAAAAATAATTATTCCTTTTTTTATATTTATTGTATTAAATTTTTTAAAGAAATAAAACAAATCACATTCTGATAATCTATTTAAACCTTTTTTAATAAAGATATAATATTCGTGCATAAATGAGGGTCTCACCGGATGAGGGTCTTCACATGTAGATAGTAGGCAGGTGCTGGTGCGTTCCCAAGGCGCCATTGTCATGTCTACGAGCAAAAATATATATACCAATGCTATTAAGATAATTATTCAACTGTTGAGAGTATTTCCCAACTCTCTCTCTATTTAAATCCAGTTATTCTCAAAATTATCATAGTAATCATATTCAATCTTTTCAAGTAATTAAGTTACGAGGATTTTTTTTTAAATTGTATTTTGTAAATGTAGTAATAGAAAAAACTTTTTATTGAGGATATACAAATATCGTACTAAATTTTAATTTATCCTTGCTCTTCATATATTGTATAATTGGACGATGTTATGCACGAAGGAACCAAGCGGCATTAACTTAAATCTGAGATAGAGGGCATTTCATTTGCACAATTTGAAACAAAACCAATGGCAATTAATTTTTTCTTGTTTTATATAAAAAATGTGCACAGAGAAATAATGTTGTGATTTAAATAAAGAGGTAGATCTTCTTTTCCCTACAAAATGGCGGTCTTATCTCAATTTCGATCATAATAGCGCTTGTTTCCTCTATGCATAACATGGTCCAATTAAATAATAGTGAAAGGGTTTAATGGTAATACATTAATTGATATCCAATCATATGAAATAAATTTTGTTGCCTGGAACGGGATGCGAACCCTGGCCTTTGGTATCAGAAGCTAATACTCTACCTCTGAGGTCAAGGGCTATTGCATTATTATTATTATTATTTTGGAAGTTTTTAATTTAAAACCACATTACAATGGAGAATTGGTGGTATCAGCCAAATGGGATTGCCCAGGTTAATAAAACTCCTAGGATAAGACGTTTGGGCCTGAATTTATTTGGCCATCTTCAGTTATCGGGAATTATACATATAGTGCAAGTGCACATGTGATCAAACCAGGACTCGTCAATAATAAAATATATTTGCTTCATACAAAATTCTATGTTTCCTGTGCCCAAGCTCAGAGGTAATTAATTACCTCTGAGCTTTTGTATGAAGCAAATATATTTTATTATTGACGAGTCCTGGTTTGATCACATGTGCTCTTGCACTATGTGTATAATTCCCGATAAATGAAGATGGCCAAATAAATTCAGGCCGAAACGTCCACAATCTCAAAATCAACTAAAACCACATATTGTATTAATTATTAAAAATTTCAACGATTACTTACTTATTCTACAGTTGTTTTCAATTACTGTTCATTAAAATAATAAATTTTCTTCGAACTGCCTGGGATACGAACCCACCCCACTCCCTTTTCATAATAAAAATAATACAAACCACAAAAAAGTTAATAAAATTATTGCATTCATGTAAAAGATTCGATGTCGAGATTTTGATGGAAATACACGTTTTAAGGCCCCCGAATCCCAAAATGCGAGTCCCGAAAAATAGAATGTCTGTGTTCAAAATAAAGCAAGGAGGAAATGAGCTATTAAAATTGTATATTATTTAATATCCATTTAATATCCATATCCATAGAATTGTATCAATTTCATGCATTCTTTGATTTTTACTTACTGAAAGATAGGCAACCAAAAAGACTTCCTTACTTATCGATTAATTACTCTAGATCAGAGCTATTTTAGACTCAATTCAATTGTTCATTTCTACTCCTTTAAAGGGATTACTGTAATTAATACAATATTAAACAACTCTTAGAGAACCTCTGATTTGAATAAATACAAGTAATTAAGATACCAGTAGTTAGTTGCTCATTTAGTTTCAAACAAAAAATAACTAATTTATTTATTCAGTAGGGATTCCATTCAAGTTTACCAGGTGAAATAGAATTTTATTTAATATTCAAAGCGACTAAAATATTTCCTCTTTAGTGAAAATAATAGGTCATTTACCAAACAATATTTTCGAGTTTTATTTGAACACATTTTTATAGCTATCAAATCAGGTTCTTCTACTTATTATTCAAAATTGTTTAAAAAATTGACATTTTTATTTTTTGATAAAACTTTTTTTTTAAACACTCACACACACATTCACACAGTCTTTTCGACAACTTAGGCCATTTAAGACTTTAACGATAACCATTATATTATTTATAATATCTATTGGGGGTCCAGACATTTTCTATTTAAGCCATTTGGTATCCAAAAAAGGTAGGCACGCTACCAACTAGACCAAGCCCGTAGGCTTTGGTAAAACTAAGAGTTAAAGAGTTAGATTTATAGTGATTCTTTTTGGTTTTAACTTCGAAAGTACTATTTCCTTCCTCTTTGTCATGGCAGTCTCTTTACATTCTTGTTATATTACTTATCATAATCATATAATTTGTAGTATTTTTTATTTCTAAATATTTCGACTAACTATCTCGACTAACTATCGACTTCTTAAATGAAGTAGTCATTCGTCGTACTATATACTTTTTTTATTAATTTTGATAAAATGATAAGACTAGCTATTATGGTAATCTAATAAAGACTAGGATTAAATTGTATTAAATCGTTTCCTTTTTTTATAATATAAATATCTCCAAAATGATATTTGAAACGATATTAAATATTTCTAGAAAAGAATAACTACCAGCCAGTCAACATATAAATAATATAAGTAAAATTAATCAAATGTACCTAACAAGGAACAAAGTTGACTGCATTTGTTTTCATTTATTTTATTAACAAGACACGCGAATCTTAACTTTGTCTGACATGAACTCCTTGCTCTTCACTCGCAAATTCGAACTCATAACCGCCGAGTGCAATGTTTGTTTATATCTACCGAGGATGTGTTCGTGTCTTGGCCTATAATCAATCGATAAGAGACTCAATCGCCGCCTGGGCCGTGCCAGGCACTCGATTATTAATTGGCCCCCCGATAGGGGAGGAATTCCCTTCGTATATTGCATATTAAATCAGAAAAAAATCATATATGATATATCCTATTCTTTTCTTGTTCGCCAAACTTAATAATAAGTTTTTTAATCATTATATAATAAAAAAAAATCAAAAGACCGAACTTCGAAATGATTTAATAACATGAAATAAGTAAAAGTTAATTTAAATAAAAATATAGTCTATATTAAAAGTTTTTTAAATTAAAAGATTTTTCTCAGAGAAAAAATAGTAACGATGCTTGAATTTGAAAATTTAGTGAATAGTTTTAACATGCAATTTTTAGAAAAATGAATAATTATTAAATAAATAAGTATAATTTATTGTTATAACCAAGTTAACGAATTGACGGTTACCAGCAAAAAATACAAAAGGTTAATTTTGACTTAATTTTTAAAAATTAATTAATTAAAATTTTTTATCTATTAAACTCCTCCCACACTTTTCGAAAAAGTTGTACAGCCCTCGGATTTTCTGGAATGTTTATGAGATGTTTTATTCTCATTTTCTTATAAAAAACTAATAATACTGAAAAAGAGGAAAAACGAAACGTTAACAAAAGTGATATTTTTCTAAAAAACAATCATCTCAAAATGGATTTAATGAATTAATCATGTTTTTTGTTTCTTCTTGTCCTTTCCCTCTCTGAAATTGTATTAATGTATTAATGTACGCATACTGGCAAAAATGTATAATTTTAATTACTGTTAAATGATAATTAATTTTAATCAATTTGCAATCACTTTTCTTCCAAGACTTTCTCGTTATCTTCAACAAATTTAAAATGCCTCTACCATCAAACGACATTATTTTCTATCAGATATAAAAAAAACTTATTAAAATAAAGATTGATTATTTTTTTTTTTTAATTATATTTAGACACTATAATTAAATATTTCAAGACGAATCGATTTCCTATATTTCTTAATAGGTGGTAAAATAAATATATCCCGAGATAGAATGATAATTAATCAGTGGCGCCGGACCTTTTATTTTTAAATATTTTTTTTTCGGGTTATGAGGACATTGTCTTTTGGAAAACCATCAAATTATAACAAGCACAATTTGAAAAAATCTGGTGTGACTGGCGCACAGCACACAACTTTCTCTTACCTTCGGTAATCGAAAGTTGTGTTCTGTGCTTGTCACACCAGATTTTTTGTGTCGACATGTATTTAGTTTCCGACAGTACGGTACATTCGATTTTCAAGATGTAAAATTTATAAGTATGGGAAAATATTTATATTTTGTTACCATGGCAACCATTTCTCCTATCTTCCCTATAAAATACAAGAGTAAAGTGGTCTTCAGAAGATTTCAATCCCAAAATGAGAATATACATTTGAAAGAGCAGCTAAAAAATAATTGATTTTTGAATTTAAAAAAAAATCGTTGGAGCAAATTTTGAGAAAATCGAAAAAAACTGAAAAAGTACATCAGTAAAGTACTAGTACTCTTTGGCCGATTTCGATTAAAAGCTTATTTTTCCGGTCCCGGGGGGTGTTTAACTTAATTATAAAATTTCAACCTCCTAGCTCAATTCCTTCATGCTTAAAATTGAACACACCCCCCCCCCCCACACACACACACAGACAGACCATGTCGCGAAAACAAGTTTTTTGGATTCAGGGGACCTCAAAACGTGAAGATCCATCAAAATCTCGACATCGAATTTTTGACATGAATCCAATACTTTCTCTCTATATATATATATATTACATATATACATAGGTAAGAGAAAGTAAAAATAAAAATTAAGAGTAGGCCTATGTGCAATAAATTTTTTCTCTTTATTACAAAAATTTTTGACCCAGAACAACTACAAAAAATACATCATTTACTTTTCATACATACGTGATGACGGCTGCAGAAATAGCGGCCGAAACGTTGTAAATTTTTTTATAGTTAATTTTTTTTATTAATTACGATTGAACACGATTAATACCAAAAATGTTTTTTGTTACTAATCCTCAGTAGTCCTATAAGCCAATTTCGTGAAAATAATTGGGAGTGATCGAAATATTTTTTTTTTTTGACAACTTAGGCCATATAGACTTTAATGATATAGCCTACATTATTTTAGAAACGATATATTTAAGGGGGTCCAGGCACATTTATTTATATCATTTGGTATCCAAATGATTTAAATTAATTCATTGACTGCCTGGGATCCGAATTCGCTCCGTGACTTTTAAGACATTATTATTGACATTTGTGAACACCTCTAGCCTCTCGGCCACGGGAGAGGGGGGGGGGGGAGGATCGGAATATTATTGTACCATGTTTCATTTTTGTTAATTTTTATGCGAAACTGAAGTTGATTTAATTAAATTGGACCGAAACCTCTCACTCACTGTGAGCGATTTTTTTTTTTTTTTTTTTTTTTTAAACATTCACACTTTTTTCTCATTCACACTCACACTCACACACACATTCACACTGTCTTTTAGGCAACTTAGGCCATTTAAGACTTTGACGATAACCGTTGTAATATATATTATCTATTGTGGGTTGAGGCATTTCTATTTAAGCCATCTGGTATCCAAATGGCTTAAATAAAATCATCGGACTGCCTGAGTCCGAACCCGCGACGTTTGGTATAGGAGGTAGGCACGCTACCTACTACGCCACACCCGGGGGCCTGTGAGCGATTAAAGATAAATTTACTAAGCAAAGTTTTTCTTTAATCCTGCTTGCTCATTTTCAAATTAAACAATAATATTTCGTTTTACTCAAGTGAGAATACTCATTTTTTTTATATATCTCAATTCGTAAAGTATGAAATTAAAATTCCATTTAGAAATTTTTCAAATTTACATAATTTGATTAAGGAATTGGGGAATATAAAAACGAATAAGACTCTCTTGAAGGAGTGAGATGACAAATAACCAGAATAAATTCCGGGCTCTTTTTGCTCAGAAGAAACAAACGAATGAAATTAAATTACAATAAAAATAAATTAACTTTAATTATATTAATTATTTTATTGCTGACTAACTCTTTAGAATAAACTTAATAAAGTCAAACAACTCAAACTAAATAAAGTACTTTTAATTACTTTTCACCTGATTCATTAGATAAATCGTTAAAAACGCTATTTTTGCTTTCTTATTATGTTTACTCTAATCTCATCAAAGTAAATTTCGTGATCTTATTTACAATTCGATTATCATGAAATTGTTCAACCGGCACGGATTGTCGCATTCATAATTGGGTGGGGGAAGAAGAAATATTTGTATTTATTCGATTCGGCATGTAAAATTTTTTAAAAGAAATTTTGATTTTTATTATATATAAAAGAGACATCAAAAATGACATGCAATATTTAGATTTGTTGATCATATGACATGTTTAGCGTTTTTTTTTTTTTAATGTGATGAAATAAATATTAAATAAATCATTCTTTTAAAGATGTCTTTTCTCTGGTAGTCAAATTCGCATTTCTTAAATGGAAATACTATATTATTTTGTGTGATTTATAACTGACAAAATAATAGAATTTATTAAAAGATCGAAATTAATTTAATTTTTGGCATTATTCTTTAATCTAAAAAAGATAAATTAGGAGAAGGATAATTTAGTTTAGCCTATTTAAAGGGTGGGATTTGAACTTCTTTACTAAATATAATCTGTAAATCTTATAATTAAACCTGACTACGGCTTTGATTCGGATGAAAAATTGGTTTTCCGGGACGTGTACTATTTTCAATAGTATTGAGAATAAAGCCCGGTAGTTAGACAGCCCAAATAGCAGCTTGTCTGTGTGAGAAATTTCTTTTTCAAAGCAGACTATAGGCCGAACGCCATTTAAACAAAACCATAAAAATTTATCTTTTTAATATTCAATATAAATTTCAAGATACATCGAAATAAAAATTATCTCAATGTTTTAATCAGAAAAAAAAAAAGTTTAGGGAGCATATGCCATTTGGGCTGCCTAACTACCGGGCTTTAGTCTCAATACTATTGCATTAGATGCATAGGAATCAGGGCTTTACGTATATTCAATAATTATTTATTTTAAATTTATTTAAATTACATCTTTCAATTCCTAAGGATGATGCCTCTTTCAGTTTCCACTTTAGAATTTCTATTTTGTCCAATAGTCTTCTCTTAAAATCGACAGAACATCTTGTAGGCAAACGCCCACTTTGACGTTTAATTATTATATTTCCAGAATATAGTATACTTATAGTAGGCCTATATAATTTTATAAGGAAAAAAATATAAGTTACCTAAATAATAATAATAAAAAAAAAATCAACATAATCGAACATTTATAATTAAATGATCAAAAGATAATAATCCCTATAGCCTATATTAAATAGAGATAAGAAATACTGTTGATATATAAAAAACCAATCAAAATTAGAAGATAATAAATTAAAAAATCTGGTGTGACTGGCGCACAGCACACAACTTTCTCTTACCCTTCGGTAAGAGAAAGTTGTGCACCGTGCTGGTCACACCAGATTTTTTGTGTCGAGATATATTTAGTTTCCGATAGCACCTTAGTTTCAAACTTGCATTTTAAATGTTGACTGCTTGAAATAAACTATGGTTATTTTTAAAAATTTTAATCTCATATTTGGACATTTTATACACAATAGAGAATCGTAAATAAATACAAAATTTCATAAGAATTGGAAAAAAAAATTTTAAATGCCTAAAAAGTTCTAAAGGGGACCCCCTTTTGAATCGAAATTAACATACAAATCCCTATAGGAAATTAACATTAGGCCTATGAGAGAAGGCGGAGAGACAGGCGATAATGTTTGCAAGTGAGAGAGAGAGAGATATATATATGTTTTCTCCTAAGCAATTAAAGACACAAATAAATGGGAATTTAAATAATAATTGATTTTTAATCTAATAAAAAGAAAAAGATTTAAATTCCGTTACCATGGCAACCATTTCTATCTTTCCTATGAAGAACAAGAGTAAAGTGGTCTTCAGAAGATTTCAACGGCAAAATGAGAATATACATTTTAAAGAGCATCTAAAAAATAGTTCATTTATGAATTTTAAAAAAAATCCTTGGAGGGAATTTTGAGAAAATCGAAAAAAACTGAAAAAGTACATCAGTAAAGTACTAGTACTTTTTGGCCGATTTTGTTCAAAAGCTTATTTTGAGATTCTTCAAAGGTACCTAAGTTAAATATAAAATTTCAATCCGCTAGCTCAACTCCTTCATGCTAAAAAAATGGTTCCACACACACACACACACACACACACACACACACACACAGACCAATTTGCGGGACCCACTTTTTTTGGACTCAGGGGACCTCAAAACATGTATATCCATCAAAATCTCGACATCGAATTTTTGACATGATCGCAATACTTTCTCTCTCTATATATTTCATATATAGGGTACGAGAAAGTAAAAATGTTCACTTCGATCAATTTTGAGTCTTTTATAAAAGGAATAGTAGTTCGACACGCTTCTAGAATAGTTTACAATCTCCACGAATTCATGCATATCTCCTGTTAAACGATTCAAAGTGAATTTGAATGAAATACTGGCGATAATCTTTCACTTGAAATCGAATCGATTCTCAAAATGATTGATTTTAGATAGAAACGAAAAAGCAAAAGAAAATATGAATAAGAAGGAAACTTCAATTTTCAATGTTTTATCTCCGTGATATTTCAAGATAAAAGATTTCTATAAAGCATTTCTTATAATTAATATAAATAATAATAATTAAAAAAAAAGAAAAGATAAAAATTTTGATAAATAAAATAAAAAAAAAGATTAAAAAAAAAATGCTTTTATTTAAATTGAACTAAAAAGAGAGAAATAAGAAAGAAATAATTTAATTGTTCTTGTTAAAATTTTTTAATATTTATGACTTAAAATAAAAGCGTGGGGCGCGAGTCTCGGAATCAAAATTATTCATTATCATAAAAAAATGACTCGTAAATATCAAAATTCAAAACTACCCAGATAGCACAGTACATAAGACGTACTGTGCTATCTGGGTATAGTTAATAGGGCCTTATTTGCGTGAGGCTTCAAATAAAGTACCACATTAGTTTGGTCTATTTTGATCAAAACCACCATATAGTGGCGTCATCAAAAATGACTCTTAAGTATTACATTTCATACCTCTAGCCCATCGGGAAGTCTTTTGAAATTACATTAATTCGCGAAGGGTTTCAAATAAAGTACCACATTAGTTTGGTCTATTTTGATCAAAACCACCATATAGTGGCGTCATCAAAAATGACTCTTAAGTATTACATTTCACACCTCTAGCCCATCGGGAAGTCTTTTGAAATTACATTAATTCACGAAGGGTTTCAAATAAAGTACCACATTAGTTTGGTCCATTTTGTTAAAACCAAACTCACAATTTGCGTCATCAAAAATGACTCTTAAATATCAAATTTCACACCTCTAGCTCATCGGGAAGTGTCCTTAACAAAGCCATAAAGTTGGTGACCTTGAAAGAGTAAGTTAAATAAAAGCATTTAATAAAAAATAAAATAAAAAAAAAAGATTTTAAAAAAATGCTTTTATTTAAATTGAACTAAAAAGAGAGAAATAAGAAAGAAATAATTTAATTGTTCTTGTTAAAATTTTTTAATATTTGACTTAAAATAAAAGCGTGGGGCGCTTCGAAGTGATTCCGAGGCTCGCGCCCCACGCTTTTATTTTTAAGTCATAAATATTAAAAAAATTTTAACAAAAACAATTAAATTATTTCTTTCTTATTTCTCTCTTTTTAGTTCAATTTAAATAAAAGCATTTTTTAAAAATCTTTTTTTATTTTATTTTTATTTTAAGCTTTTTTAGTCTTTTAGTCTTATCAAAAATCATCAATATGATAAAGTACCACATTAGTTTGGCCTGTATTGATTTGGTTCAATTGAAAAATTATTCATTATCATAAAAAAATGACTCGTAAATATCAAAATTCAAAACTATAGTTAATAGGGCCTTATTTGCGTGAGGCTTCAAATAAAGTACCACATTAGTTTGGTCTATTTTGATCAAAACCACCATATAGTGGCGTCATCAAAAATGACTCTTAAGTATTACATTTCACACCTCTAGCCCATCAGGAAGTCTTTTGAAATTACATTAATTCGCGAAGGGTTTCAAATAAAGTACCACATTAGTTTGGTCTATTTTGATCAAAACCACCATATAGTGGCGTCATCAAAAATGACTCTTAAGTATTACATTTCACACCTCTAGCCCATCGGGAAGTCTTTTGAAATTACATTAATTCGCGAAGGGTTTCAAATAAAGTACCACATTAGTTTGGTCTATTTTGATCAAAACCACCATATAGTGGCGTCATCAAAAATGACTCTTAAGTATTACATTTCACACCTCTAGCCCATCGGGAAGTCTTTTGAAATTACATTAATTCGCGAAGGGTTTCAAATAAAGTACCACATTAGTTTGGTCTATTTTGATCAAAACCACCATATAGTGGCGTCATCAAAAATGACTCTTAAGTATTACATTTCACACCTCTAGCCCATCGGGAAGTCTTTTGAAATTACATTAATTCGCGAAGGGTTTCAAATAAAGTACCACATTAGTTTGGTCTATTTTGATCAAAACCACCATATAGTGGCGTCATCAAAAATGACTCTTAAGTATTACATTTCACACCTCTAGCCCATCGGGAAGTCTTTTGAAATTACATTAATTCGCGAAGGGTTTCAAATAAAGTACCACATTAGTTTGGTCTATTTTGATCAAAACCACCATATAGTGGCGTCATCAAAAATGACTCTTAAGTATTACATTTCACACCTCTAGCCCATCGGGAAGTCTTTTGAAATTACATTAATTCACGAAGGGTTTCAAATAAAGTACCACATTAGTTTGGTCCATTTTGGTAAAACCAAACTCACAATTTGCGTCATCAAAAATGACTCTTAAATATCAAATTTCACACCTCTAGCTCATCGGGAAGTGTCCTTAACAAAGCCATAAAGTTGGTGACCTTGAAAGAGTAAGTTAAATAAAAGCATTTAATTTAAAAATACAAAATTAACAAATAAAATTTGAAGAATAATATCCAAATGAATTCATACTTTCGAAAAATATTTATTTTGTGAACTTCCCTGATTAGTCCTGAAGTCAGAAAAATTTTTCAGGTGTTTTTTAAACGATCCGGGGGCCCACTTTCCCTAAATGAATAAATTTTTACTTTCTCTTAGCCTATATATGAAATATATAGAGAGAGAAAGTATTGCGATCATGTCAAAAATTCGATGTCGAGATTTTGATGGATATACATGTTTTGAGGTCCCCTGAGTCCAAAAAAAGTGGGTCCCGCAAATTGGTCTGTGTGTGTGGGTGTGTGTCTGTGTGTGTGTAACGATTTTTTTAGCATGAAGGAATTGAGCTACCGGATTGAAATTTTATATTTAACTTAGGTACCTTTGAAGAATCTCAAAATAAGCTTTTGAACAAAATCGGCCAAAAAGTACTAGTACTTTACTGATGTACTTTTTCAGTTTTTTTCGATTTTCTCAAAATTCCCTCCAAGGATTTTTTTTAAAATTCATAAATCAATTATTTTTTAGATGCTCTTTAAAATGTATATTCTCATTTTGCCGTTGAAATCTTCTGAAGACCACTTTACTCTTGTTCTTCATAGGAAAGATAGAACTGGTTGCCATGGTAACGGAATTTAAATCTTTTTCTTTTTATTAGATTAAAAATCAATTATTATTTAAATTCCCATTTATTTTTATTTTATTTCTGCCTGTAATTGTTTCGGAGAAAACATATATATCTCTCTCTCTCTCACTTGCAAACATTATCGTCTCTCTCTCCCCCTTCTCTCATAGGCCTAATGTTAATTTCCTATAGGGATTTGTATGTTAATTTCGATTCAAAAGGGGGTCCCCTTTGGAACTTTTTACGCATTTAAAAATTTTTTTTCCAATTCTTATGAAATTTTGTATTTATTTACGATTCTCTATTGTGTATAAAATGTCCAAATATGAGAATAAAATTTTGAAAAATAACCATAGTTTATTTCAAGCAGTCAACATTTAAAATGCAAGTTTGAAACTAAGGTGCTATGGGAAACTAAATATATCTCGACACAAAAAATCTGGTGTGACCAGCACGGTGCACAACTTTCTCTTACCGAAGGGTAAGAGAAAGTTGTGTGCTGTGCGCCAGTCACACCAGATTTTTAATAATATTAAGATTATAAAGGTTGAAACATCCGTGACAATCTGAAAGAATTTGATTTTCGGTTTAATTGTAAAAATTACACCGTTTCTACCGCTCATTCTGTGGCCTTCTTCAGGAAAAATCTAGGTGACAATCAGATTGTCACAGATGTAACAACCTTGTGACAATCAGAATGTCAGAGATGTAACAACCTGTATAATTTTAACTGAATTGTACCTGAAGAACAGAATGAGTGGTCGAAACGTTGTAATGTTTACAAATAAACCACAGTTAAGTCAAAAATCAAATTCTTTTATTAATAGAAAAAAGATGTCAATTTGGCTGTTGTATTATTGTTAATAATAGAAAAATTTATAATTATCCTTTCCCTATTAATTAAATGCCACTGTGTGAATAATATACTAATTGAGTCTTTCTTTTGGGTGGGCTCATTTATATACCACGCCTCCTATTAAGATCCCAATCTGATTATACTAGTACTTCGTGCTAATAATAACGATAATAGATGAATATTTGACTAAGTACTTAAGAATTATTTGAATTCAATTTTAGAGACTTAGGCTAGCACGAATTGGGACAGTTACTTGCGGGGAGACTATCTATTAATTTCCGAACCCGTAGAAGACTGGTAATTTTTTGACAATTTCTAGATACAGTCTGAACTTTAACTTGATTTGCAGCTTCTGGTTCGTAATCAGGATTTTCTCAGCTCAGCCACATCTTAACAAATATTCATAATGTTTAATAGATATAAATTATTGATAAATAGGAGAAATAAACTCCGCCTCTTTAATATTTCGTGTTATAAAACGCCACCCATCATCAGTGCAGCAATTAGTTTTGGTGGACTGCACTGATGATGGGTGGCGTTTTTCAACCCGAAATATTTGCAAATAAATAGTGTGTTTGGTGGATAAAGAGACGCTGGTTATTTCTCCTATTTATTAACCTCAACATCCAGCCCAAACAATCAACAAAATTAATTATTATTATTGTCTTAAAATCGATAAAAAATGAACTCATTATGAATCTTTAGTAGTGAATTTTTATTTAATTTCTTTGATGATGTTTTATATAGGTTCCAATTAAAACAAATTTCCTTTGGAATACTTCATTTTCTGAATTGAATTTTTTGTGGTATTATTATAAAATTTGTATTGTTTTATAATAAATATTAAGTTATAGCTCGAAATTTGACATGAGACATCTTAAATTTTGCATTTTTCTCAATTACCTGCTTATAAAATAAATAAAAATAAAAATCTATTGGTAAATAATTGAAAGATTGATCTATTTTAAATCCTTGTTTATCTCTCGAGAACTGGTTGGCTTTTTGGGTATAGGCCTTTTACCCTGTGCGTAAGCATTGGGGGGGGGGGGGGGGGGGGGATGTTAGGCTTAGGGATCGATAATGCGTAGGCGGAGAGTAGAGCCCCTTGCGGCGAGCGCACGCATTATTTTAGGTCCCCCCTTTCTTTATTACACTTCCTATTGACATTTTCAAGATTTTATTTATATAGAAATTGACCAACAAACACCTGACTCGATCTTAAAAACATCAGAATGTAAACAAACGTAAATTTTACTTTTGGCCTTTTCCCTATATACAGTATTTATCTAATAATTATCAATTGATTCAAATAAATTTTTTTGAAGATCCAACATATTATAAACGGTTTCTTAAATATAGGCCTATTTATCTGAATTAATTAAAACTTGTTGGATTTTTAAATGATTAAAACAAATTTAGATACACCTACTCACCGAAGTTCTAAATTTATATACGATCAACTTCATTCAGATATAAATAGATGTAGAATTCATCTATGAATAGAATAAGTGAGTTGCTTTTGAAATCGATAAAATTCTCTTACATGTTAATAAAATTTTAATTTACTTATTTTATAAATTTTCGTAAATTGTATTTATATTATTAAATTACTAGAGTAGGCCCTATATATCTTAAGAAATTTAACAAGCCTTTTGTTTCATAATCAGTATACCCAATCATCTGAAAAAGATTACTCTAAAAAATTACTAGATGCGTTTTCAAACTTCCATCATTATTCATCACAGGTATACAACCTGTATGCTAATTCCAATATAAATTAATTTATCGCCTTAGAGCCACGGGGTGCCGGTTCGGACCCAAACAGTTCGATGAATATTTATTTAGCGCCAGTGTAATATAATAATTTTGTATATTTTACATATAATATTATAGAGTTTTCGAATGGGAGGGGGGCGCTAAAAAGATATTGTGCCCCGGGCGCGAGTTAAGCTCGCTACGCCACTGCTGGACTCCTACATATATCGTCATTAATTTTATGGCTATCGTTACAGTCTATATGGCCTAAAATGCCAAAAAGACTTAAAAACAAAATACATGTACGAGTTATGGTTTTTATACATACAATTTTTTTTTTTTATAATTTATTCTATTTAAAAATTTTTATAATATAAGCCTTCAATTTTAATCTAGTAGGATCGTATCCAGAAAATTTTTCAGGGGGGGGGACCCTGTGTCCTTACAATGATTTTTGGGCCGATTTCATCCCATTTGTCCTGCTTCCTCTCAATGAAAATGTGGTCACTTTAACATAAGCCTATATTTCAATTAAACAAACTATTAATAATTCATTTATTCATTTTACATTTTTATTGAACTGACATCCATAATTTTTAAATTTTCCATTCTGACTGTTTGATTTGTAATAATTCAATAAGCGAGAAATGTATGTACCGCCGGGGATCGCACCACGGATCCTTCAATTTGTCCTCAATATGCCTCTACTACTGGACAACAGTATCGCACTCGCTTATTTAAATTTGATAGATCGCTAAATTTCAGTCTACTAGAGAAACGCCGCTCAAATCAAGCGTTCAGATTTCCCCGGGGCTTAGGCGAGATGATGATGGACGTTTTGAGATAGCCTATCCTCTCAAGAGTGCAATTAATAAATAAAGAATTCTATATATCATATTTTGGTCCATGAAGTAATTATTAAAAACATATAACCAAGTATTTGTTAATTTAAATAATTAAATAATTATTTATTAATTGCACCCTTGATAGGATATCTCAAAACGTCCATCTAGATCCCGGATAAATCTGAACGCTTGATTTGAGCGGCGTTTCTCTAGTAGACTGAGCGATCTATAAAATTTAAATAAGCGAGTGCCGTACTGAGGTCCAGTAGAAGGGCATGTTGAGTACAAATCGACACATCCGTGGTGCAGCTCCCGGCGGTACCTACATTTTTCTATTATTTAAATTAATAAATACTTGGTTATATGTTTTTCATAATTACTTCATGGACCAACACATGTTATTAACATGGAAGAAAGGAAGATAAGGGGGGGGTCTCGGGGGGAAAGAAAGGGGAAAATTTAGGGGCCCCCCCTATATTTCTTTATTTATTGATAAAAACTATTATAATTTTTATTTTATAAGAATAAAACATTAATTTTGAATATCATTATGGATTCATTTGTGATACCGATGCTGTTCCTATTTCTCTACTTCATTATAATAGTCTTATGTTTATTTTACTAGTTGCATCACAAACAATTTATAATTAGGTTGAAGGTTATAAGGTACATGTCTTATCATTATCAATCAAATCAGGACTCGACCTAAATACCTAAGAATTAGAGTGATAAATGGGTGAGCTCTTGTGAAAAGTAGAGCAAAGCTCACTTCACTCCCTTGCCCTTTTCTCTCCCTATTGATAATAATACAATAAAAAGGTCAAGAGTTTAAAATACTGTACTTTCAAATTTAAATATTTTTTCTTAATGCCATTCTTAATATAATTTTAAATAGATTTACTTTCTCTTACCTAAATATGTAATAACTTATATTGAGAAAGTATTGCAATCATGTGAAAAATTCGATGCCGAGATTTTGATGGAAATACATGTTTTGAGATCCCCTGAGTTCAAAAAAGTGGGTCCCGCAAATTGGTCTGTATGTGTGTCTGGATGGACATTTTGGAGCATGAAGATAAGAGGTTGAAATTTTATATTCAAACTAGGTACCCTCTCTGACAGTTAAAATAAGCTTTTGAACAACAATCGGCCAAAAAGTACTAGTATTTTACTGATGCACTTTTTCAGTTTTTTCGATTTTCCCAGAATTGGCTGATTAACATGGGCGTAGCCAGGGGGAGGCAGGGAGGGGCCTTTGCTCTCCCCCTGGCTTGCCCTAAAAATAAAAAATAAAAAATCTGGTGTGACTGGCGCACAGCACACAACTTTCTCTTACCTTCGGTAATCGAAAGTTGTGTTCTGTGCTTGTCACACCAGATTTTTTGTGTCGACATGTATTTAGTTTCCGACAGTAGGGTACAATTGAATTCAAGATGTAAAATTTATCTCAGCCAAAAACATCGGAGATGCAAAAAGGGGCGCCTCGCATTATTTTTGCCTAGCGTCGAGGTGAAATCAAAAAAATGCGCCTCGCTTTTCTGATTTATATAAAAGCGAGGAAATATTTTCACTTAAATAAAACCCCTACAGAATTTTATTTGTTTCATATATCCTCGCTTTTATATAAATCAGAAAAGCGAGGCGCATTTTTTTGATTTCACCTCGACGCTAGGCAAAAATAATGCGAGGCGCCCCTTTTGCATCTCCGATGTTTTTGGCTGAGATTTCACTTCTTTTGTGAAATATTACATGAAAATATTATTTATTAATTTTTGTTTATTAAATATTAAGTTATCCCATGAATAGATCTTTTAATATGCATTCCAAACAGTAAAAATTAAATACATCGTGTGGTATCTATTCGAAACGATAAACATAGGATTTCACCAAATTTTATAAAATTTTAGGATTTTTATTTTTGTTATGTTGGTAGAATGTAAATACATCGTTTGGTATCCATTCAAAACGATAAACATAGGATTTCCCTAAATTTTATAAAATTTTAGGTTTTTTATTTTTGTTATGTTGGTAGAATGTAAATACATCGTTTGGTATCCATTCGAAACGATAAACATAGGATTTCACCAAATTTTATAAAATTTTACGTTTTTTATTTTTGTTATGTTGGTAGAATGTAAATACATCGTTTGGTATCCATTCGAAACGATAAACATAGGATTTCACCAAATTTTATAAAATTTTAGGTTTTTTATTTTTGTTATGTTGGTAGAATGTAAATACATCGTTTAGTATCCATTCGAAGCGATAAACATAGAATTTCAACAAATTTTATAAAATTTTAGGTTTTTTATTTTTGTTATGTTGGTAGATTGTAAATACTTCGTTTGGTATTCATTCGAAACGATAAACATAGGATTTCACCAAATTTTATAAAATTTTAGGTTTTTATTTTTGTTATGTTGGTAGATTGTAAATACTTCGTTTGGTATTCATTCGAAACGATAAACATAGGATTTCACCAAATTTTATAAAATTTTAGGTTTTTTATTTTTGTTATGTTGGTAGAATGTAAATATATCGTTTGGTATTCATTCGAAATGATAAACATAGGATTTCACCAAATTTTATAAAATTTTAGGTTTTTTATTTTTGTTATGTTGGTAGAATGTAAATATATCGTTTGGTATCCATTCGAAGCGATAAACATAGGATTTCACCAAATTTTATAAAATTTTAGGTTTTTTATTTTTGTTATGTTGGTAGATTGTAAATACTTCGTTTGGTATTCATTCGAAACGATAAACATAGGATTTCACCAAATTTTATAAAATTTTAGGTTTTTTTATTTTTGTTATGTTGGTAGAATGTAAATACATCGTTTGGTATCCATTCGAAACGATAAACATAGGATTTCCTAAATTTTATAAAATTTTAGGTTTTTTATTTATTTTATGTTGGTAGCACTCCTTATCACGTTAATCTATTTCTATCTGAATGGATCTATCTAAAAAATTTTTGTTCCATTAGGGATCAAAATTACTAATAATAATAATATATATGTTCCTAGATGACGTCATCAGGGAGCAAAATAGTTAGAATTGTCTTTTCGCCACGTTAAAGATAGGACAAATTTGAAATTTTGAATGCCTCTCAAAAAGTCACTTTTGATCCAAAATGAAATTTTATATCAAAGGTATCGGGTTTTTGATAGTATCTATTTGTATTTTAAATTTTATCCAAATCGGTCCAGCAGGGAAACCTGTAGCTTTGTCTAAAAATTTGAAAATTGAAGAAAAGAATGAAAAAAAAGAAAAAAAGAAAAAAAAAAAAAAAAAAAAAGGAAAAATAAGAGACTAACTTTTGACCTTCCGAAATCGGCAAAATCTCAACTTTGAGCCTCTGCCATTCTTTTTGACACTGGAATTTTTTTTTGAATTCGTGCTCAAAATAATCCTTATTTATTCTAGTTTAATATAAAAAAAAATTTGGCTCCGATATCTTAAAAACTTTTTGAGATATTCGCCCAGAAAGAGAAAAGTTTCTCAAAAAAAATTTTTTCACGTCCCTATCTTTTATTAAGGATTTAAAATCATTCTTGATAATATAGTCTAGGGACGACTCGTCCATCTAAATGCAATGGGCCATTGGCATCTATTGGAATGTCAACTAAATGGTAGTATTAAGAGTTTCTTTGCTTTCTTTTGCTTTTCACATGCTCGGCGACGAGTCGCTCCCGCGACTCTTGATAAGTATGGGAAAATATTTATATTTTGTTACCATGGCAACCATTTCTCTTATCTTTCCTATGAAGCACAAGAGTAAAGTGGTCTTCAGAAGATTTCAATGACAAAATGAGAATATACATTTTATAAGGAATCTAAAAAATAATTGATTTTTGAATTTTAAAAAAAATCGTTGGAGCAAATTTTGAGAAAATCGAAAAAAACTGAAAAATTGCATCAGTAAAGTACTAGTACTTTTTGGCCAATTTTGTTGAAAAGCTTCGTGTCAGGTCCCATGGGGGTGCCTAACTTAAATATAAAATTTCAACTTCGTAGCTCTTTTCGTTCTTGAGATATTTTGTTCACAGACAGACACACAGACACACAGACACACAGACAGACAGACAGACAGACAGACCATGTCGCGAAAACCACTTTTTTGGATTCAGGGGACCTCAAAACGTGAAGATCCATCAAAATCTCGACATCGAATTTTTGACATGAAACCAATACTTTCTCTCTCTATATATATTAACATATATATAGAGGTAAGAGAAAGTAAAAATAAAACAAATATATATATATATTTCCCATTGGGAATTTTTTTTAACGCCGCAATCCACTACATTAATTTAATTTTTACTTTCTCTTACCTATGTATATATGTAATATATATATAGAGAGAAAGTATTGGATTCATGTCAAAAATTCGATGTCGAGATTTTGATGGATCTTCACGTTTTGAGGTCCCCTGAATCCAAAAAGTGGTTTTCGCGATATGGTCTGTCTGTCTGTGTGTCTGTGTGTCTGTGTGTCTGTCTGTGAACAAAATATCTCAAGAACGAAAAGAGTTAGAAGGTTGAAATTTTATATTTAAGTTAGGCACCCCCATGGGACGTGACACGAAGCTTTTGAACAAAATCGGCCCAAAAGTACTAGTACTTTACTGATGCACTTTTTCAGTTTTTTTCGATTTTCTCAAAATTTGCTCCAATGATTTTTTTAAATTCAAAAATCAATTATTTTTTAGATTCTCTTTAAAATGTATATTCTCATTTTGTCATTGAAATCTTCTGAAGACCACTTTACTCTTGTGCTCCATAGAAAAGATAGGAGAAATGGTTGCCATGGTAACAAAATATAAACATTTTGCCATACTTATAAATTTTACATCTTGAATTCAATTGTACCCTACTGTCGGAAACTAAATACATTTAGACACAAAAAATCTGGTGTGACAAGCACAGAACACAACTTTCGATTACCGAAAGTAAGAGAAAGTTGTGTGCTGTGCGTCAGTCACACCAGATTTTTTTTATTTAAATAAATAATTAATAATCTATGTATATATTAATTGCAAACCCCCCCCCCTCTCGCTCTAACGAGGGGTTGGCCCCCCTAACAAGATGTCTGGCTACGCCCATGCTGATTAAGATTCATAAATCGCAGAAATTGATGATACTTTGTATTAAAAAAAAATTTTAAAAGATCTCATTAAAATTATAATTTTCTGTTTGATTAATTAGGTTAAATTATTACAAGAAAATCAATTGACTTTTACTTATGAAACGCAAGTGAACAAGTTTGGTAATAAGGTGCTATGGGCCGGATCCCCTACATCTCTAACATTATAAACGCAGACGGGATCCTTTGGGAGAAGGGAGATATTTAATAAAAATTTATAAAAAATAAATATAAAGTTATTATTAGGCTCAAGAGATCATTTGGTTCTTATCGCTTCTAAACACCTCCCAATCATCGATTCTTTCTCTTATCTTTCTTCCTTCCTTCTTCCCCCCAAACAAAAAAAAAAATCTGGTGTGACTGGCGTACAGCACACAACTTTCTCTTACCTTCGGTAATCGAAAGTTGTGTACTGTGCTTGTCACACCAGATTTTTTGTGTCGACATGTATTTAGTTTCCGACAGTAGGGTACAATTGAATTCAAGATGTAAATTTTTTTTTTTTTTTTTTTTTATTATTCCCACGGCCAGTGGCCATCGGGGCTCACCAATACATACAATATTAAATAGCAAAAAAAATTATATAAATATATACAAATAACAAAAAACTTAATAAACTAATTCAAATAAGAAAGACATTAATAATGTAAAATTTATAAGTATGGGAAAATATTTATATTTTGATACCATGGCAACCATTTCTCCTATCTTTTCTATGGAGTACAAGAGTAAAGTGGTCTTCAGAAGATTTCAATCACAAAATGAGAATATACATTTTATAGAGAATCTAAAAAATAATTGATTTTTGAATTTTAAAAAAAATCGTTGGAGCAAATTTTGAGAAAATCGAAAAAAAACTGAAAAAGTGAATCAGTAAAGTGCTAGTACTTTTTGGTCGATTTTGTTCAAAAGCTTCGTGTCACGTCCCATGGGGGTGCCTAACTTAAATATAAAATTTCAACTTCCTAGCTCTTTTCGTTCTTGAGATATTTTGTTCACAGACACACAGACACACAGACAGACAGACACACACACAGACAGACCATGTCGCGAAAACCACTTTTTTGGATTCAGGGGACCTCAAAACGTGAAGATCCATCAAAATCTCGACATCGAATTTTTGACATGAATCCAATACTTTCTCTCTATATATATATTACATATATACATAGGTAAGAGAAAGTAAAAAACTGGCTTCCCAAGGTCAAAACCAAAATTCCGGCTACTAATTGTTTTATAATTTTTTACTTTTACTAAATTTATTCATTGGGGGGTTATTTAAGTTTAATTTTGTCGTATTCAAAAATTCATTTTTTTTTCAGTAATAAAAAGTATTTTTTTAATTTACTTTTTAATATACCTGGTACTCAGCCAGGAACAAAGTTTCTCACCCCCTTTTCTTCAACTCCGAATTTAATTTAATAGGCCATGAATATGTTATTTAAATGAGAAAATAATTATTTATTTTTAAAACAAACAGATGAACGGCGTTCCGCCGCTAAATAAATAATTCTTTTCTTTTTTAAATAATAAAGGGAGAAAAGAAAGTGAATTCTCTAGAGCCAGTGAGGGGTAGGCGTGGCCTCGCCTTTCTGCGGGTGCTGTACGCTTTTTTGTTACATGACATTTTCTGCCCATTCACCCTACCGTAAGCCTTGTAAAAGAACTTCGTTCCAAAAATCAGATAAATTTCATTCATTAACAAAATTAAAATGTTTTTTTTTTCCTTAACAATTTATTGGGTTAGCATTTATTTATTTTTCTAATTATTTTGTACTAAAAATAATTCAATTTTAATTTTCTTTCCCAAAAAGATTAGTTAATGCGCAGTGATCAAGTTGTCCGTTAAAGAATTTCATTACCTTCGTGGTTCCTTTTTGTGTATAAATTTTAATGAAAATATATTTATTTCCATACACTAAAACTTCATAATGTCATTTTTTGATCTTTCCACGTGAAATAAAATAAAATGATTACGGCTCATTTGTGTATGTCCCCCTCTCAGAGTGAACTTTTCAAATGGAAATGTCGAAGCTTTTTGTAACATGGATATGCGTTGTTGGATGGAATCTGATCCTGCTTTTTTCTTTTCCTCACTCTTTTTTTTTAAACATAGGGAATTTAAATATTAACAAACAAAATAAAAAAAAAAAATGTCTAAAATTTCCTCGTTGACCAACTAACATCTTCCATGCACTATGTCTATATGCCTAAGCATTCACTCTGTTTCCAAACAAGTTGTTTGCTTTATAAATACACCTTTACTTTCTCAAGGACTTATTAAATCACAAATTATAAACTACCTCTCTTGCCTGGTCCAATATTTTTTTATCATTATTTGTGTTCGTAAAATGACTTTATGGAAATATTCAGTTATCTACTTTATTTATACAATATTTGGAATTTTACTAAGGCAGTCCGATGATTTTATTTAAGCCATTTGGATACCAAATGAAGAATGCCTGGACCCCATATCTATATAGTATATTCACTAACGCTTATCGTATAAAGTCTTATATGGTCTAAGTTGCCGAAAAAACTGTGTGAATGTGGGTGTGAATGAGAAAAAAGCGTGTTTTTTTTTAAAGAAGAATTCTAATATATCGGCTGAAACTAAATATATCGCGACAGAAAAAAAACTGGTGTGACAAGCACACAGAATACAACTTACCTTCGGTAAAAGTTGTATTCTGTGTGCTGTGCGTCCAGTCACACCAGGATTTTTGTCATATTTTATCTAACTACATTTTTTTACTCCAAATTTGTCCCAATGGCAGGTGACAAGTTTGGTGGCGTTTAAACCGATGAGAGAGTAAATCCTTTAATGAAAATAAAAACAATTTAAAAATGTAAAATTACGATCTGTCGAAAATTTTCTATTTTTCTATTCATTAAAATTATTTATAGAAAAAGAAACTCCGATATGACCAGATCATTTATAATTAAAATTTCGTATTTCACAAATTTTTTTTTCACTAACTCAGGGAATATTTGATACTTTTAAAATGAAGGTCAACAAGTTTCTTATATTTTCCATCAAATTAATTCCTATCTTGGTTTGTTTTTTTTTACTTACAAGTAAATTTTTGAATTGAAAATAAATAAAGATGATGCTGAAGATCATTTTCTATTACGAACCAGTATTTCGTTAATGCATTGAAATAAAATTGAACATGGTTTTAAATTAATTTATTAAATTTGAAATTCCAATTATTTCACATATACAACCTAGCTCTATCAAAATATCAAATGAATCCACTTGCTTACCTAAAACGACACTAGACATTAAAAAAATTTTATAATTAAGTTTTTTTATCAAAAACGTAGCTTAAAGCAATGGACCATATGAATATTCACATTTGAATTTCAACTATCAAAATACCATATGCAGTATTTATTTATTTATTTACCTATTGGCCAAAAGCTATTTGGCATTTGTATGCCATTTTAGCCTCCAGTCCAATCATAACTCCTTAACAAATTAAAATAAATAAATAAAATTTGTCAATACTAGCAGACCTAATTTGATCATAATTGAATATTGTTCCCATTTAAAATATTGAAGTAGTGAAATATACCTCCTTTTTCAAGAAGATGGAGAAGAAGTGTTAAATAATTATTATAATTTAGAATTTGAAGAAGAGAAAATCCAATGCTTTCCAATGGAAATTTTTTGAGCCTCTCTATTTGGGGATTCGAGTATTTTTCATGGACTCTTTATAACGTCCTCTATGAGAGTGAAAAATTTCTTTCAATATTCCAACGAGAAGATGGTAAAACTGAGTGACATACAGGCAGCGGATAAACGGACACTCCGCCATTACACCAGTATATTTAGATATTATTACATATTGTAGTTGTGACTATTGAGGTGTAATCAAAAAAAGGGTTGCAAAAGCAGTCTG
This sequence comes from Euborellia annulipes, assembly GCA_023213315.1. Taxonomy (NCBI): domain Eukaryota; kingdom Metazoa; phylum Arthropoda; class Insecta; order Dermaptera; family Anisolabididae; genus Euborellia; species Euborellia annulipes. The sequence continues at coordinate 37,765 of JAKCPI010008181.1, forward strand.
GCAGCCAAATTTTTTTCTTTAAATATTTTATTGACTTTTCGGTCTCGATAGAGGACATCTTCAAAACCCAATAAGTTTCAAAAAAGTATATATTAATATATTAATTAATATTTTGCATTAGGCAGCTATGTCATCTAATGAGCATCATTACACAGAGCTGCCTAATGCATAATATATATACTTTATTGAAACTTATTGGACCCTATATATCGAGACCGAAAAGTCGGTGTAATAAAATATTTAAAGAGAAAAAAATTTGGCTGCCAGTCTCTGCTTTTGTAACCCTTCCTTGATATTATTACCCTGGTACACAATGATTTTTCTGATCTTTTTTTAAAAGTTGTTTTCTTCGTAGACTCTATGAAATAAGCAATTGTTGATTAGGTCTATTTAGTTTTTTTTAGTCAGCTGTTAAATTAAAAACCACAATGATTCATTTCAATTGCGAGGTCAAGGTTAATTTAAACAAGATGATTTTTAGAAATAGGTAAAAATAAGTTGTTAAATTCATTAGAATCAATTTATGATGCATTAATGCTCTGAATGCATAAGTAAGTTTTTATATGACGCCTCAACCCTATCCTTCAAAATTACTTCTACCAGAATATTCTAATCAGAAACCTCTCCTCTCTTATTAACAAAAAATTATATTTCCCAGGGTGGGGGCTTAATTGTGGCGCTCACTGTACCATATATTGCAATAGTAGCCCTATTGAGACTAAAGCCCGGTAGTTAGGCAGCCCAAATGGCACACTAAAGCTTTGTTGTCTGCTTTGAAAAAGGCATTTCTCACACAGACAAGAAAGCTTTACTGTGCCTGTGCCTATCGGGCTGTTTAACTACCTGACTTTAGTCTCAATACTATTGCAATAGATGGTATATATGTATATGTTCTATAGAAATCCACTATTTTCAAAGAATCTATTTAAAATTAAGTACACATTTAGTATGTGGACCTGTTAGAAACGTCGTAATAATTTGATAAGTTATAAAAATACAATATAGTATATAAAATTAAAGAATGCATTATCTCGATTAATATAAAAAAAAGGTACCAACAAAACATAAAATATCAATAAATCCAAATATAACATTCCGAATCAAGAAAATTATTGTATAAAAAATTTTTTTTAACCACCTTTAAGGCATTTGGATACCAAATGACTTAAATAAAAATGCCTGGACCCCCCAATAGATATATTCATTTCAACGGTTATCGTAAGTCTTAAATGGCCTGAGTTGCCGAAAAGACTGTGTGAATGTGTGTGGTGTGAGTGTGAATGTTTAAAAAAAAAAAAAAAGTTCTTAATCTAATATGCATTTCTATAGTACTACATAAATTAAACAAATATCGTATTTATTTTATTTTTATTTTGGTGACATCATCGATTAGATAATGCATTCTTTTAGTATTAGTTCAAACCAGAAATATTTAATTTAATTTAATTGACTTACAGAAAGGTTTCATTTAAGAATTATATCTCCTGGACCATATACACAAGAAATGACGTCATAACTAAGTGAGAGGAGTGGTCCTCAGGGATAATGACGTCACCGACACAAAGACAACAGGTCATCAGTTGTCTCTCTTGTTGACTTCACTGACCCAGCGACTCTGGACCGTTCTCTCTTTCGCTCTCATTACCTTTCTCTCCTTAGAGAGGAGGACCCTCGTCTCTAGCTGATTTATAACTCGCATTCTTCTTCTAATGAATATTGAAATGAGCTTCGTTCTGGATCAGGGCTTTGATGCCCTATTGTTTTTTTTAACACCGGAAATCAATAGATTTAATATCGCATCCTTTTAGAAAGGATAGTCTCTGAGAATTTGCCATTAATCCAATCTATAATCTTAAATTAACCTACTGATCAGATATTATTGTAAAAACATAACAGGTTTATCAATTAGATGATGTTTCTTTAGATAAAATTAATTACTGTAGATAATAAGTAACGAGGAGAAATTTTATTTATTCCCTTATTAAAATTACAAATTTTATACCATAAAATTAATTTTGCTGGGAAAAGTAAAATATAAATAAATAAAGTTTTTCGTTCTCTTTTACTATATAGGTTACTTATATTCTCAAAAATTATTTTTAATAAAAAATTTAATTAAAAAAATCTGGTGTGCCTGGCGCACAGCACACAACTTTCTCTTACCTTCGGTAATCGAAAGTTGTGTACTGTGCTTGTCACACCAGATTTTTGTGTCGACATGTATTTAGTTTCCGGCAGTAGGGTACAATTGAATTCAAGATGTAAAATCTGGTGTGACTGGCGCACAGCACACAACTTTCTCTTACCTTCGGTAATCGAAAGTTGTGTTCTGTGCTTGTCACACCAGATTTTTTGTGTCGAAATATATTTAGTTTCCGCCAATATATTAGAAATTTAAGATGTCAAAATTATAAACATGGGAAAATATTTATATTTTGTTACCATGGCAACCATTTCTTCTATCTTCCCTATGAAATACAAGAGTAAAGTGTGCTTCAAACAATTTTGAGGGCAAAAGGAGAATATACATTTTAAAGAGAATCTAAAAATAATTGATTTTTGAATTTTAATCAAAATCGTTAGAGCGAATTTTGAGAAAATCGAAAAAAACTGAAAAAGTACATCAGTAAAGTACTAGTACTCTTTGGCCGATTTTGATTAAAAGCTTATTTTTCCGGTCCCGGGAGGTGTTTAACTTAAATATAAAATTTCAGCCTCATAGCTCAATTCCTTCATGCTTAAAATTGAACACACACACACACACACACCCACCCACCCACCCACACACACACACAGACAGACCATGTCGCGAAAACCACTTTTTTGGATTCAGGGGACCTCAAAACGTGAAGATCCATCAAAATCTCGACATCGAATTTTTGACATGAATCCAATACTTTCTCTCTATATATATTACATATATACATAGGTAAGAGAAAGTAAAAAAATATCAAAATATTGGTCAATCGTGAAATCGCACAATCGGAAATAGCTTAATACTTTTTTTCAAAAACTAGTAGGCTACTATTGAAATATAGCCTAATTAAATTTGTAAATCAACTAATAGGTTAGCTTTTGAATTGTTTAATCCTTTTTTATAATCCTCTGAGATTCTGGGTTCAAACGCGTCTCACTCCCTCCCGATATCTAAAAATAAATAATTAAAATACTCTAAATAATAAAGTGCTAAAATGCTGTAACTGCTAGCAATTATAAAAAATTATTTTATATTCTTTAAAATGTATTCATTTGGGGGATCGACCAAACCCCTTTCCTCGCTACGGCCCTGCTGAGACCTAAAAATTATTGCGTAAATAAAATAAGAAATGAGAATGTACTTAGTCACACCAGTATGTAGTTTCTGTTTGTCCAATATTCTTTTTTTTTGTAATTTTTATATTCATATTTTGTCGCTAATAACGAAGGTCACTTGAGATATCATTTTTATTAATAGCATCTCTTTATTCTTGTTATAATAACTTAATTTTTTACCTGTTTTTTATATTGGCATTTTTATTTACTACTTTTTTATTTATTATATATTTTTTAATTATTCACATTAAAATTTATACTGCGTTTTCTGATGTCATTTTAGATGAGATGGAAGGGCAAGGAGAATATATTAAATGTTGCCAAAAAACTTGCAATGTGTTTTTTTAAATCATGTTATGATAGAGTAAGCTTACACTTTTTTTTTTTAAATAGTATCATTTTATTCATTAAAATGTTTTAAAACTTATTATGTTTGGTTCTGGTGCCAATGAACAAGAGAATAAAAAAATAAGTTTTTTTTTTATGTAGGATTTATTGTTAGACAACTGTAGCTACAGTTTCGTGGTATCTCTCCACATCATTTTATGACAAAAAAAAAATTGAAAAAACTTATGTTATCTTTTCTTCCACCTTTTTTTAATTTTCGGAGATTTAATGTTTCTTCTTACCTTCTTCTATGATATTGACTAATAGGCTAATAATAATTATTATTTTTTACTTATTTTACTTAAAATAGGAAAGTAAAAAAATTTAGGAAGTCGGAAAAGAAAGGTAATTTAATATTTCTATTAATAGATGAAATTTTGTTCTTTCCCAGGTGATCCCTAATAATAATAAATAGACATATACAAATGAAGATGTGATTTTCCTGACCTTATTTCGCTTAAAAGATTCTAAGAAAAACAAGTTATGTTAAAAATACCTGTCTCATTTCATTAACATGCAAATAAGCAAGTCGGAGAACATAATAATAATAATAATAGGAATATACTTTTAATTATAATTTGACAATTCCCAGACAAGGAGCTCCACTTTCTTTTTTTAATCTAATATTTATCCGTGTTTTTATTTTTGGAGATTTTATTCGCAAATTAATAATAATTAAGCTTCTGAGTTCATTTAGAGCCTTTGATTAAATGGTAGCTAGTCCTTTGTTTATAAAAGATCTTATGAGTTTGAATGGGCGTACTGAATATGCGTAATTATTTAAAAAAAAAAAATAGTGGGAGAGATTTCTCATAAAACATACGACAAGACTCTGCTTCTCTCTTGAATTTTAGTGCCAGTACGTAACAAGCAGAAACTTATTCACTATCAAATACTAGTTATTTAAATATTGTTATTATTTATATGTTAAAGTTTCATAAATTACCTTTTTTATTATTATAATATATTATAAACAAAAGTTGGAAAAAACTAACATAAGTTTTGTTTTAAAAATAATTCTTTTTAATGTTTTTCAAAATTTGTAATAGAACTTTTGCTACTAATGGTATTTGGACTGGGGAGAGATACAGTAGAAACAGTTTTTTTTTGTTAGTCTGTCCTTTAAATAATATATGATAGTGGTCCGATTCTCTATAGGGATATAGGCCTATATTACTCGATTCCTGGATATGAGTAACCTACTGCATTTGTAAGTAAATATGATACGATGACATGGGTATCGTGCATTGTATAAGCAAAACAATAACATAAAAAGAGTACGAATGAACTGGACACATTGGAATGACACGAATTAATTTATGATTTGATTTAAAAATTTGTAAATAGTTACTATAGTAGAGAGTGAAAGTAATAGTTTGACCTCGTTATTTTCCCACATTATCTTTATCTTTCTAATATAAAGATAATTTCAACTAAAAACATCTTCGTTTTTTTAAATAGAGGAAATATTCATTAAAAAAAAAGAATTGTCTGTTAACAAGGACACCTCATTTAACATAAATTTCAATTTAAAACTTTGAATGAACAATTGAATTATTTTTTTTTTAAACACACACTTTTTCTCATTCACACACACATACAGACAGACAGTCTTTTCGGCAACTTAGGCCATTTAAGATTTTAAACGATACTCGTATGTTTAATATATCTATTGGGGGTCCAGGCATTCTTATTTAAGCCATTTGGTATCCAAATGGCTTAAATAAAATCATCAGACTGCCTGGGGTACGAACCCGCGACTTTTGGTATACGAGGTTAGTACGCTAACCCCTACACCAAGCCCCGAGGGCCTACTGAATTTTATTTTCTCATAATATTTTGTCATACACAGATATCAAATGATCTTTTTAAATTCAGAGGTATTTCCACAATCTTAATAAAAAAATTGGGAACTTCAGATGGGAGGCCTGATGAAAAAAAATAGGATTTATATTTTATAGCGGGTGGTTAGAGCGTCTGACGAGAACAAACAAAATTGTCTGAAAATTTAGATCTAGGTGTCATCGTGGGCGATAACGCCCCCTGTAAGCGTTTGAGACTTTCAGGGGGGCGGAAGAAGACCCAGAGAAAATTAGAGGGCAGTGATATGGCGCAGAAGGTTTATGCCATAAATTTATGTTTTTTGAATGTTAATAAAAATATCCCACGATATAACTAAGTATGCATTTTAATTGCTCCCATTGAAACATTCTTCTTTCATTCTTCATTTTAAACTCAGAAATAGGATAGGGGTCATATCCTATCTTACGACTATAATATAATATTATACGTTTAAATATAATCGTGCCGATTGCTGTTTTAAATTCGCGGCAGGTAGTAAGTTAAATTAAGATGAGGGGAGGGGGGCTCTAGAAAAAAACAAAGGGGGCGGTGAGCAAAAGGTTGAGAAACTATGATTTATTATAGATGTTTGGCCTAATCAAATTTTTTGAATGCTTTAAAAGCTTGACTGCTCCAAATACTTAGCTGAGAATAGGGTTGCCTGTTTGTGGATTTGTAGGGGCGCTCCAAATGTTGCTGAAAAATATTAATATATATTCTTTACTTTGATCATCTGATGGACACCAGCGTCCATCTTCATTTAAAAATAAATCTATTTATTGCCTCTGCCTGGAAAATCATTTTTTTTTTGTTTCAATTCAAGTTTCAAGTTCTTACCTCGAAATTTTGATTAGCCAATGAGCTTTGAAGAAATGCCGCTAGAGTGCATCATCAACCACTCTTCGATTAATGTTCTTGTATAATATCGAACTAAATAAAGTTAACGCGCTTTCTCAATTGATAAATAAGCAAATAAATAAATAAATTTATTACGACCCGCTTAGAGGCACCAGTCCTCGGTGGCTAGGTCCAACAAACACAATACAAATTTAAATACAATAACAAATAACAACAAAACAAAACAAAAGGAAAAAAAATATTATATAATGGTATGATTAACTGATTAACAAAATATATTTTTTCGCACAATCTTTCAATTCTTTCATTTTTAGTTGAATATTTTTAATAAATTAAATGATATTATCTGATATAAATGCATGTTGACTTTACCATCAAACAGCTCAACTTCATTGTTAATTTGTAATTTAACTATATTTGAAATTCTGCCCCCCCCCCCCCCCTCCCCTTGGCCCAGAGGTTAAAGTTACTATGTAAATAGGTATATAGGTTTCTGGATTTTTCCAATGAGCAAGCAGCCAGTAGTATTTCATTCGTTCAATTTATATTTATCTCTAACGGCCGACGTTTCGGTCACATATAAGACCATCCTCAGGGCCAAGCCGTTGTCAAAAAATGTATCCTCCAGTGGTTATATTGGCAAAAGACATGATCACTAACTCACTCCATACTACATATAGACCTACACTCTAACTAATTTGGTTAGTGGATTTATTAAATTAATAATGTCTTTTGCTGATATGATCACTAGAGGATCCATATGTTGACAATGATTTGGTCCAATATATAACCGAAACGTCCGCCCTGGCGCATTAATAAATATAAATTGAAATACTACTGCTTGCTCATTGGAAAAATCCAGAAAGCTTTATAACTACATATTATCAGCTATATAACCTTAAAAGTCAAGAGGTATTTTCGGACCCAGTCAGTCTGATGAATATTTATTTAAATCAATTGGGGAAAATAGTATAGCTACCGGAATTTGGTAGAAATAATGAACAAAGCAGTTAGTTTATATTTCACTTTATTTATTTATTTATTTATTTGAATTAAATATTACAATAATATATTTACAAATACTAAGGGCTACAGAGCTTATGCTCTAAATCAGCCCTGATAAAACAAAATAAAAAAATTAAAAGTACAGTTATGTTTCTTAATTAATTAATTATTTTAGTTATTATTCAAAATCTTCTAAAATCAAAGTTTTGAAAAACAAATTTTTTTATATTCATTGATCGAAAGAAAAAATATATCGAAATCATTTAACACCTTATTAAATAATTCCATTGATGAAATTAATGGAGATTGTTTGAATGATGTGGTTTTGTGCTTTGGAATGCAGAAAAGATCAAAACCTCGGTTATTGTCCAACCAGGGTCGATGAAAATATATATCCTCGCCAAGTTATTTAAATATTGGGCATCCACAATTGTAAATGTGAACTCTCTGTCCCTGGTATGAGAAAAATAAAATCTTTGGACATTAACATGGTTGAGCCCTTTACAATTGTGCCCAATATAACTTGACGAGGATATTCAGACATATATTCAGACATCAACCTTGCCCTGAAGATGGTCCCATATGCGACCGAAACGTCGGCCCTGGACTGACAATAAAGTGAAATACAAACTAGTTCTTTGCACATTCTTTCAACCGAATTTGAATATCAACATTCAGCTATAGGCCTATACCTCCTTGGAAATATGCCTGAATCACTATTTCATAATTATTTTTTTAAAGCCTCAGATGCCAAAAAGACTTAAACAAACAGTCTTTTAATCTATAGTTCCAGTTTTTGTTTAAATACTAGAAATGCGAATATTTACTTTTTTGGAGTACTTATTATCGTCCGGGTGTCAATTGAAGATAAATAAACAATTATGTTCTATACGGATTTTGAGAGGTTGTCATATGAAGTGTACTTTTGCCATTTGGTCCATGAGATGCGTCATCGGCAGACGATGCTTCCAATTCAATCAATTAGAGTGAGATCGCCGCGGAGGCGTCGCCTCTCCTCTCCCTGCTTACGCAATGGGCGGTAACGAGGAAGTCGGCTCGCTTCATGAGCATCTCATCTCTAACTCCTGATTTCGACCCCGAATCAACTCCATCTTTTTAGATTTTCTTCTATTTATGAATCTGATTTATAGATATTTCTTTTATAAATTTACCATACATTGAGTTATGAATAACTTGTTTTTGAATAAATTTAAACGCTTATGAGTAGTAGATCTTTAATTAAAATTTTTACAATGTGCTTCAGGTAGAAATTATTGCCTTACAATTTTTACCTATCAAGTTAATATAGGCTAGCACAGTGGTGGAGTACTCGCCACTTGTACTAGGAATTGATCCCTAAGGGGTTCTATTTCTGCTCCAAGCGACTTCCATTTGACTAATAATCGATTTTAAATAAATAGCGAAGGTGTCTAAATGGTCTTGGAAAAATAAAATAAATAAAAATATAGGCTATCAAGAGAAGCAATATTTTCTTAAAGAAAGGGGGGTTATCTGGGGCATTTTTTGACCCATTCTTGATTGAAAATAACAGGTATTAGTATTTGTACCGTATGGCATACGGCTGTGTTTGTGATCGTGTTGATAGTCTATTTAATTGGATTATATGATTAATTAAATTATTTCTGTTAAGGAAATTAGAGAATAATCCTCTCTTGACAGAAGCACACCTGACATTTTTTAATCAAATTATGGTGCATGAAGTTTATTGATCTATATTAAATTGGATAGTGTCCAAAATGAAAATTTTTTCTCATCCAATTTTTTTTTTTTTTTTTTTTTAAACACACTTTTTTCTCATTCACACTCACATTCACACAGCCTTTTCGGCAACTTAGGCCATTTAAGACTTTAGACGATAACTGTCATTTAATAATATATATTTATTTGGGGTTCAGGCATTCTTATTTAAGCCATTTGGTATCCAAATGGCTTAAATAAAAATCCAAATTTTTTATCCTTTCCAATTTTGTTACTTCTTAAAACTTTAATATGTACCTTACAGTGTGTAAATTATAGATACATTGAAACTAGGATATGGGCTAAAAAGCATAAGCATACATTTTTTGTGTTCAAGCCTCTCTCTAGAATAAGAATTCATTTCATATATTGATGATCTTGGTCAATAAATTACCGAGTCTATGATTTACTCATTTTCAGATTCCTAATATACACAAATTATGTTTTTGATTATATAGTAAAATATACCATGATTTGGTCCGCCGCCCCCGCACCGCGGGATTAATAATGCCGAGGACAGAAGAAGATACCATGATTTGCAAAAATCTGTTCCTATGTGATTGCTGGAAGCTAGACAACCCACATAATCAACTTACTAATTGTGATTAAAAATTCTATAAGTCTCTTGTACATTAATAAAATTCTATCTTTTATCATGTTTAACTATTCGTTTATCTCCTTATTTAATTAAAATCTTTATTTTATTAATTTAAAAATATAGGTTAAGTACTTTCTGTTCCCTATTGCACTCTGGCGGCATTTTCTCAAAGCTTGTAGTAAACCCTTGAGGCGATAGGTGGCGTTACCCTTTCATTTGTTACTATTCCTATAGGTTAAATAAAATGTTCAATATTCTTAACGTGATATAGATTAATTTTTTTTTTCTATTTATAGAGAGTAATGAATAATAGATGTGTAAGATATTTTTTCAAGGAAATAAAATTCTATTCAACATTCTTTTTCTTTACTCATTGATTAATCAAAAAAGTGATAATTTTATTCAAATGAAAGTTTTAAATAAATTCTATGTAATTTTCACGAAAACAAGGGTGAGAATTATATTCACTCAATTTTCAACTTGGAATATTTTAAATTTAGGACTAAGATTAGTCAGCTGGCGCAGGAAAGGTCACGGATCAAATATGGCTGGACCAGTTGCTATGGTAACCGTCATATCGATCCGTAACTTGGGAGGAGACGCTTTTATCAAACTAAAGCACAAATGGGTAAATAGGAGGCAATCTTCAAGAAGATTAAATCAAGATATCTAGAATTTTACATGGATTTTAAGAGGAATTAGAATTTAAACATTATCTGTGAATTTGTAATGGCCACATACATATTGGATTATAGGAAAATCAATAAATGTTCATGCAATTTAATAATAATTTAATAATAAAACTGCATTGCGTAAAATCGCGACATATCCTTTCTGTATTTTTAATCTCATATATTTCAATAAAAAATAAAATTATCAAATAATATTAATGCCCCACATTTTGCATCACATGAATTAGACCTATTTATTTTTTTAAATTCTCCATTAAAATTGTAAAATTAAATTTTGCAATTGGTCATGTAGAAAATTGAAATTTTATTAAATTCTTTATTTTAAACCTCATTTTCTGGAGTAGTGACAAAGTTCTTATTAATACGAAATAAGACCTGAGTCAACCAGAGCAAGTTTATTTTAAAAGCTACGTTTGACTGCTCCCAACACTTAGATGAGAATATGGTTGCCTGTGCGTGGAATTGTAGGGGCTGCGTTCTAAATAAAACATGCTAGGGAATATTAATTTTTTATTATTATTTTTTAAATTACACTCCAGCCAGGAGCGGGATATGATGATCCAAATTCTCCCCTCCCTCAATATTTCCGAAAAATTACAAAGTGAAACATGGTGTTAAAATTAAACACTTAGAAATTATAAAAAATATTTTATATTCCTTCAAATTTCTTAATTTGGAAGGGGGTGGAGGATTGCCTTCAGAAAATTTTTCTGACTTTCCTATTGTTCTCTATCCATCGGCGTAGCCAGAAATTTTTGATGGGGGGGGGGGGGTTTCAAGAAAATTTTTTCAAACATTTGAAAAATTTAAGATTATTTTAGGGCATTTATAAATCATTTTTTTTTTTTTAGCTAGAGTAAATTATTATATTTTACTTTCTCTTACCCTATATGAAATATAATTTGTACTAAAGAGCTTAAATATCTAGTCATGGCTTGGGTCCCATGGCTGGGGAGGGGGTTTGAACCCCCAAAACCCTCCCTGGCTACGCCTATGTCTCTATCTACTATATTACAACAATTTTCTATTTTCTTTTTTTTTTTACACTTTTATATCTTTGACAAAATAATAAAAAAGAAAAAAAAATTATTTTGTTTTTAATTAATTTTTCAAACACTCCTACCATTTTTCATCTTATTGACAGACATAGGTATACAAATACCTATATCCGTACCTCGTGGACTTGCAGAAATTACTTATTTTTATTTTATTCGATTTCAAAACAAATGACAAAAACATGCTTTAGATTCAAGACTCCTGAACGGAGCCTTTATAGGGATTATTCTTGAGTCATTTAACAACTAAGGATGGATCTCGTTAATGATTTCAAGCTACCTGTATATAAACAATATTATCCTTTCACATTTATTTATTTAGCAATTATTACTGTTTTTTATCTAACTTTGAGTTTTAACATAATATATAATTTCCGGGTTTGGTGTAATTATTACAATATATTACTTACCTGTAAAATATTTCATAATTTCCTTTAGGTAGACTAATCAATAAAAAATACTAATTTCTTGTACCATTTTCCTTGTTTCAGGTATGACTCTCTTCTTTCTCTTAATCCGAATCTTGAACAAGATTAGTGTTCTAATTTTATACTCGGAGTTAACTAAAGACTTAAAGTGAAGGCAACGAGATGAAGATGTTGAGACATTTTAAGTGAAAACTTGAAGCTTTACCCTCAAGAGAAGTGAAACAGAGGGAGAGAGAGGCAAGAAAAGAATGTGACAGGAATCAAGTGAAAAGTGCAAATGTGTGTTGTCTTTTTCTTGAGTATATCTCTTCTGTGAATTTCAAGATTTCAACGGATAACTATGACCTGGTAACCACAATTAAAATTCATTCATTCATTTTATATATTTTTAATAAGAACTCTATTCGGTTTATTCGGTATACTCCTCTTTTTAATGATGAGAGAGGACGGTATCTTTAATATTTATGTAATATATTAATAATAGTGATATTAATAATAATGATTAGTTTTTTCTTGTAAGAAATTAGGCAACTCAAATGAAATTTTTCGTTAAATCTCTTCAGACCCGGCATGCCTTGTGATTAAATTAACAAATTAAGCTTGTGTGTTCAGATCTAGATGACCTTTCAAACAATTGATTAGCGAATACAGAAATATTTCTGTGGATAGACTTCAAGGGGCCCCCGGGTTTGGCGTAGTAAGTAGCGCGCCTACCTCCTATACCAAACGTCGCGGGTTCGGACCCAGGCAGTCCGATGATTTTATTTAAGCCATTTGGATACCAGATGGCTTAAATAGAAATGCCTGAACCCCAAATTGATATATTAATTACAACGGTTATCGTCAAAGTCTTATATGGCCTAAGTTGCCGAAAAGACTGCATGAATGTGTGTGTCAATGTGAGTGTGAATGAGAGAGAGACTTCAAGGGATGCATTCACTTTCACACTCCCTTAAAATGACCGATCTCTCGAATAGGTTGCTGTTGTTTAGGTCTTATATTTTATTTACATATATGCCCTATTTCTAACTTGGTCTATATTAATATTGAATATTAAAAAAAAATTTTAATATACGAAAGGATGTGGCGTTTTATTTTGATTTTGATTTATTTATTTTTTTCTAATTATTGGGATTTTAATCGCTCCCCTTATTGTGCCATGTTTATTTTATTTTAAAACTTTGGTCCATAGACATATAAAGATTTTTTTTTTAATTTTTTTACAAGTCTACGAAACTTATAGATATGTTGTCAAATTTTATAGAACATGTGTCTGGTCCAATAAGGGCCCCCCTCCGTTGTCATTTCTTATATGTGTTCCAGCCAAGTTTCTATCTAATATAAATATGTTATTATATTTTACAACGCTTCATACTTTATATCAAACTTCTCTATAATGTATTGCACATTATCTTGAATGGAGAGGATGAAAATTGACCTATGCGTGCCAAAGTTTCTTTTCAAAATTATTAGCCTATTTAATTTTATAATAAAATAATTATAAAGTATTCAAATACCTCAATAATTTTCTTATGAATCATAAATGAGATCTCTTATCTGATCTTAGGAGAAATCAATAACTATGTAAGAAAACAAAGAAAAATAGTATAATTTTATTTTAAATATATAAATCAAGGTTAATAATTCGTTCACCTCCCTTATTTAATATTTATTAATTTTTCTAACAAGAGAAAATAAATGTTTATCAAATATGATCAATTACATTTTATATTACTAGAGAGTTCAATTATGAGTTCAATTTCTAATATTAATGACCCTCGTAAAAACATTTCATTGGCAAGTCCACCCTGCTTAGGGTCAAAGACATCAAAAAATGATCATTGTTTCGTAGAATTAAATGTTTGCTTAACATAGGGTATATAAAATATAATTAAAAATGCAGTCACGTAAAGATATCTGGGTGCCTTTGACATTGCTCTAATAATTTTATAAATGTTTTAGGGTTATTCCAGGGAGACAAAGAGGGGCAGTGAACCAGAAAAAAGAGTTCATTTTGAACTTGAATTTTATTTAAAGAAAGAAAGAGTTTAGAAAAAAACTAAGATATATGGCATTTTATAAATTATAGGTTTTTTCATAACAATCAGTGCTTTTTACTTTCGCTTACTCTATATATTTCATATATGAGTCCAAAAAAGTGGGTCCCGCAAATTGGTCTGCCTGTGTGATTGTCTGTGAACAAAATATCTCATGAAGGAAAAGAGCTAGGAGGTTGAAATTTTATATTTGAGTTAGGCACCCCCTCCCCCCAAGAGGGAAAAATAAGTTTTTTAATAAAATCGGCCAAAAAGTACTAGTACTTTACTGATGTTCTTTTTAGGTTTTTCGATTTTCTCAAAATTCGCTCCATTTTATTTTTATTAAAATTCAAAAATCAATTATTTTTTTATATGCTCTTTAAAAAGTATATCCGTTAAATTTTTCTCGGAAATCTTTTGAAGTACACTTTACCAAGGGCGGATACAGGGGGGGGTAAAGGAAGTAATTACCCCCCCCCCCCCCCGAGATTTAAAAAAAAATACTTTTTTTTTCGAAAAAAGATTTATTTTATAATGTAAAATTTTAAAAATTAATACTTAAAAATTTGATTTGTATTTATATTCTGGCAAACAAGTACAGAATTCACCTTTAAATTACCGAAATTAAGAAAAAATAGTGTGCTGTGCGACGAGTCACACCAGATTACCCCCCCCCCCCCCCCGAGAAACACCTCTGGATCCGCCCTTGCACTTTTTCAGTTTTTTGCGATTTTCTCGAAATTTGCTCCAACAATTTTGATTAAAATTCATAAATTTTTTAGATGCCATAAATAGCATATAGAATTAAAAAGTATTGTCTGGATACCAGATGGCTTAAATAAAAATGCCTGGACCCCTATATATATAAAAATTCATAAATAACGGATATCGTAAATGTCTTATATGGCCTGAGCTGCCGAAAAGACAGTGTGAATGTGTGTGTGAGTGTGAGTGTGAATGAGAAAAAAGTGTGAATGTTTAAAAAAAAAAAAAAAAAAAAAAAAAAAGTATTGTATATCAGTGAAATTTTTCGTAAAAATTGTTTGAAGTACCCTTTACTGATGTGGAAGTATTCGTAGCTCAGCTCCATTTATGAATCGCTTGGTCAAGTTTTGAACTTATGTGCTAAGAACAACTAAATATATCTCGACACAAAAAATCTGGTGTGACAAGCACTTGTCGAAGGGTAATAGAAAGTTGTGTGCTGTGCGACCAGTCACACCAGATTTTTTGACTTTTTTTAATTAAAAACCTTTTTCCTGTTCGGAATTTATATTTCGTTTTGATCCTTAGAAGATATTAAAATTAGAAATGAATCATGAATTCTAATTTCATCCCTTAGTTAAGCTTCCGACCTTTGGGTCCTACAATTGTTAGATAACAAACTACTCTTATTTAAGCATATGATTAACTGAAAAGACTTGAAAGTTATTGTCAAATAGCTTATCCAAGGTATTAACTAGGCTAGACAGAAAATAGTCCTTTGAAATCACCTTTAATATCTTGAAACTGATTTATATAATATAAAATTTTTTTTGATAAAAAAATAATAATTTCCTTCATAATTCTAATTGCTGAACAGCCACTTCTATTATCAACATCTTTTTTTTGATATGTTAAGATAACAATTAACTTAAGATCATTTAATAATCTCTTAAAATAAAGGGTTGACATTTTGATAGGATAGGATTAAAAGGTTAACGCGTAAATGCCCTTTTGACCTAAATATTCTCTTATATTACGAGTAGTTCCTTTTATTACTTTTAGAATGGTCCAAAAATTGAATATAAAATTTTTTTTATTATTTTTCTTTATATAAAATAAAAAAATTGTTGAAACATTAAAGTTTTTATTTTTAATAGAGATTTTTTTAGGCTCTTCGGCATCTTAGGCCATACTTATTAGATAGACTTATATGATATAGGTAGGCCTATAATCAGGGATGGGCGTTAATCAGTTACATGTATTTGAAATACAAGATACCAAATACAATATTAATTGGTATTTTGTAACTCGTTACAGCATAGGCAAAGTAATTGCTATCTTGTATTTCGTTACATTTTTTAGTAATTGGTATCTGAAATTCGAGATACCAAATACTTTTTTTTTTAATTTGCCGCAGTGTAAAAAGTCTTGCAGAGGGAGCTGAAACCGTTTTAATTTATTTAATATTACTGTATGTAATCGTCGTGTGGGTTCTCTGCTCCAGATCTTAGTAAAAACCAGTAACGAGAACTCAATCAATCCGCCAAATTTTCACTCTTCGTTAAAAAACTTTTTTGCTTTCTTCTTTCAACCAGCTCTCAACGACTTTTTTTTTTTTTTATTTATTAGGGGTGACCCCTCAGTCATTCCCTTCACATACATATATACAAAAATCTCTCAACGACTAAATCTTTGTTCTTCTGCCCCAGTTGAAAGACTGTTTTCATTTGCGGGTTTATTCATTCTCCATCAAGTTCC
This sequence comes from Euborellia annulipes, assembly GCA_023213315.1. NCBI lineage: Eukaryota > Metazoa > Arthropoda > Insecta > Dermaptera > Anisolabididae > Euborellia > Euborellia annulipes. The sequence goes on from JAKCPI010008181.1 coordinate 54,202, forward strand.
AGATTATCAGACAAAATTTTTGAAAACTTGGTTTTTTGAAACCTTTTCATATTTTTATAAATAAATTTTTTTTAGTGTCATGATTAATTTTATTGTTTTCGATTTTCCAAAGGTATTCTCCAATATAAGCTTTGCTGCCACTTTCCTAAACTAAATTTATTTAGGGTTCCAGATAGAGCCCTGCACGGGCCGATTTTTTTTGGCCCGGACCGGCCCGTGTCCGTATTTTTTTTGACTTCCCGCCCGTACCCGGCCAGTAATTTTTTACCATTCTTCAGGCCCGCCCGGAATTTTTTCAAACCCGCCCATACCCGCCCGAGATTTAGTGAATGAATGAACAAATGTCTAGCAATTTTTAAATAAAATTTCATTTGCATGCCCGTCCGCCCGAACCCGTTTATTTAGACTTGCTACCCGCCCGTAATTTTTTCATGGCCTCCAAAGCCCGCGGGCCGGGCGGGTAACGGGCCTACGGGCCAACCCGTACCCGTGCAGGGCTCTAGTTCCAGAATTACCCCACCAAAAAGTATTTTAAAATCAAGGAAAAATTTGTTTGTAATTGGTATTTTCAATGTATTTGAAATACGTAATTGGTATCTTGTATCTCGTTACACAAACCCGTGAGTAATTGGTATCTTGTATTTCGTTACAAAAATCTGAAGTAATTGGTATTTTGTATCGAGTAACTTGCCCATCCCTGCCTATAATATAGGCCTACATATATCATATAAGTCTATGACATGATATATTATATCATGTCCATATGACCAATTTTGAAGGACTATAATAATAATAATAATAATCTTCTATTACCGAAGGTAAGAGAAAGTTGTGTGCTGTGCGACCAGTCACACCAGATTTTTACTATTTGTTATCGAAATGTTATTAGACTTAATCAAAATCTTTTTTTTTTTATTACGAGCACAAGAGAAAGAAGCCCGATTTGTTGCCTATATCTAGGCGCATCTATATTTTTTATGAATTTTTTTCTTAAAATAATATTTTCACGGTGAAATAAATCTCTAAATGGTTCGGAAAGGGAACGGAACTAAAAAAAAAATACCCGCAAAAAGACTATTATGCAGTTTTTAAAAAAAATAGCTAAAGAATTTTCATCAATCTATAACGCAATTCAGGTCACATTGTTTGTGTTTAAAATATTAATACAAACTTCCAGGCCTATAGTAAAGAAAAAGTAAAAAATTTAAAAGTAAGTAAGCAGTACTTAACTTTTTGTAACCTTTTTATAATTTTAATCTGTCCGAAAAAAAAAGAAAGAGAGACCCAAAGACCCATTTATGCCCAATTGCACCGTTTGACATTTATGCCTCTCTTTACTAAGTGTGCTTAAACTAAAGTGTCTCTTAAATAAATTGTTTGTTTGAACCGCAAGATTTTAATCATGGAATAGTAAAGAAGAATTTTATAAATGTGCAACATGGCAACGTTGTAAATTTTAGTGATATTCTGGTGATTTTTGATAAAATTGACAGATGTTTTGTTTATTATTTGAATATTCTTAAATTAAATTAACTACATATTGTTTATAAATATTAATTAATTTCAGAAAAATAAGAAAATAGAAAACAAAATATTGATTTTCATGATTATAATTTTTTTATTTAAATTAATAAGGAAAGAATTGAACATCAAATTATACCTCTTTAGAAAATTATCTATTAAATTATATTTAAATATAAAAATATAATAGAAAAATTGCAATGTTAATAATAATTAGTTCATTGGTGAGTCCTGTTGTTAGTGTAAAAATTTTTTTTAAATAAATTTAACCTGTAGAGCCTACAGAATATCGTTTTGTCCTATATTAAACTATGTGACAAATAAGAAGTTTTCTCTTACGAGAGACATGTAAGTTCAACTGCATATCTAGGCTTTGGCCAAATATAAAAAAAAAAATATATATATATATATACGGGATACCTATATATTTTATAATATATATTTTATTATTTCCAAAAAATTCCAAAATCCTTTATTTCCATAATATTTAGATCATCTTCGAAAATAGAGTTCATATTGTTCATGTTTTTTATAAAAAAAAATCTAGATCGAATAAAAAAATGTATTATTATTAGATAATTAATATTATATTATCAATATAATCTGGAATAGATGTCATTTATTTAACAGAAAATTGTTTTTTAGGTTAAGCATACGCTAAGCCCCCGAAATCGAGAGCTTAGATTTAAGTTAAAATTTAGACATTTAAGCTTGACTTTGCAAGCGATACAACGAAATTTGGAAAGTTAAGTATTATTTAGGGTTAAATAATGCTTAACTCGTACGGTGCAATTGGGCATTAGTGTTTTAAATATATATAAATTATATAGTATTCCCTCACATTATATTCTATAGACAATAGGATTATAAATTAAATTTTAAAATACGTATATCAGCTAACAACGCTTTAACAAATATGCTAATGTTTCCAATCCCTTTAATGGCTTTTAATATACCAAAATGGTTGCAAGAAATAAGAAGCAAGTAAATCCTATTAAACATTTTAACTCCATGGATCCATTATCTCTAATTCAACTTGTCAATATTTATTTTAATTTCTATAATAACAATTTTATTTAATTATTAATTTTTCCTTTGAAGCTGTGCTTAACTGGCAGGGCGGCAAAAATGTCGACTTTCTGAAAAAAAGTTTCGAAAAAACAATTTTAAATGTTCCGCAGGTGTGAAAACAAAGTTAAAAAAAAAATTTCAGAGGGCGAAAATAATTTCTATATACTCCCCTGGTAAAAGCTGACTGGGCCCAAGGGCGGATACAAAGGGGGGGCAAAGGGGGTAATTACCCCCCCTTCCCGAAATTTGAAAAAAAAAAAATTTATTTTGAATTTAAAAATTATTACTTAAAAATTTGATTTGTATTTATATTCTGGCCAACAAGTACATAATGCGCCTTTAAATTACCGAAATTAAGAAAAAATTATGTATATCTGTGGAAACTATATACAGTATATTTGGACACAAAAATTTGGTGTGACAAGCGACCAGTCCCATCAGATTTTTTAAAAATTTGATATTAAGGATGATAATTAATTACTTCCTTTTCGATTTTTCTTTTTAAATTTTTGCAACTTTTATCTCTTTTTATAAAATTGCCATTTCATTTTAATAATGATTAATTATCATCATTTAATGTCACAGGGAATGAGCTTTTTAAATCAATTTAGCAAAAAAAGATAACAACCATTTATCATGTAAAATAATCATTCTTAAATTTTTTAAATATAATTACATTTTACTTTTTTTTCCAAAATTATATATTATTATTTAAAAACTTGTAACCCATATAGCAAATAATTGGTCTTATTTAAATAAGATCTATTTCTATATTTAGACCCTTCCTTCCCCTGATAAAGATATAAACCGAGTTCCTTGTGTAATATTTAGATCACGTTTCCTATTAACATAAATTAGATTTAGAAATAACGAAAAGATACGAAACAAATAAATCAGGAATGGAAGTTGAGGATTCTTTATTCTTTGAACGTTAATCAGTTAAGGTTAGTGAACTAAAAATGAATAATTGAAACTCAAACCGTCTCCCAAATTGTCTGGTCTACCTACTTTTAAATATTTAATTTTTTTGGAAAATATAATATATCATGTGATTATAAATGAATATTTGAAATATGACATAGCTTGTAACATATTAGCTCTGAAGGGAATTGTTAAAAAATTCATTGAGAATCATTTATCATGATCAAAACACTCTTAACCAAATAAATACAAGGAAATACAATTTTTTTAAATACAAAAAGTCACTATTTTCATACATTTTTCTCAAGAAATAATTTCCGGGATAGGTTTATTTTGTTGCCTTTTTATTTATATTCCATTAAATTTGTTTTGGCCGGGCGACCTGGCAACAGAAAAGAACAACAGTCACCGCAATCGTTGCGGTTAAGCGATGCGCGTGGAACGCCCCTCGGTAGCCATCGGTATTATTGTATTTAAATGATATAAATGGCCCTAAATGGCCTCTGTAGCCAAAAAGGGTAAAAAAAATTATTTTCATTATTCCTCATAACTTAATCCTGTTTTTTTTTTTTTTTTTTTTTTTTTAATTTTATTTTATGTCGATTTAATGGAGTCCACTTGGATTCGGAATATCTTAACGAGTGATATCTGGTTCCTTGGAAAATAATCTTGCTCCAGCACAATTTTTCCAAGGGGGCGGGAGGGATTATTTTTTGTTTGAATTGACAGTGCGAATGATATATATAAAATATTAACTTTTCTATAAATATTCTATCTTCTCTTTCTTTAAACTCTTCAATAATTATTAATCTGCCTCATTTTTCTAATTTTATTTCTACTTGGAATCGACCCGCCCATTAAAGGTTTTATTTTACAAAGAGCCCCACCCTGAATGTCAAATATAATTAATTAAAAATAAGAGCATCTGCATTTCATAACATGGGGCAAGAAAAATTAGTATTGCTTATACAATTCACTTGGCATAAATTCCTTTGCGTTTGTTTGATAATAGGCAACCAAAATGACCAACTCACTAATGAATTTTCCAATTAATTGCTTCACAGTTATTTTAAAGTTATTTTATAGAGATATTTAATTACTTTTGGCCGTTTTGAAACAATCGAAAAATGCGGATTCCAGAAATCAAACCAAATGAATTTTAGCTACCCTTTGGAGGTTAAAAAATAAATTTAAAGCTACGCTCTTTGATTTTCGATAAATTCATAAAGTGTATTACGCTCTGGCAATTTTACGATTGCAGTACAGAATAAATGTCATTATTTTTTCCAAGCGACATATTTTTTTTTCGGTACGTCTCTTTATTTATATCTGGCTGTTCTGGATGTAATCAATAATCAGGGAGGGCTGTCGTGCACCACGAGCATTGGCACCGGCAATTAAGGTTCCAATCCTAGGGTTTCGCTTCGAGAAAAACGAACTAAGATTCGAGGGCTTCGCACGGAAATCGTTTTTTCCTTTTTACAGATTAGCAACGTTGTCTTCTTTCATTCAACTATTGGAAATTTAATTTTTATTTCGATTTCCGATACTTAAACTGAGTATTATTGAGATATCGTGACGTCATAGCCAATTCTGAATGAGTCAGTCAACGATCGATTTCATGTTATTTTATAAATCCTTCCAGACAAATCCCATTTTCTTTTCCTAATTCGGAAATCAAAATAGATGCATTTTTTGTCTATTATAATACCGACTCCACCCTTTGTAAAAATATTTATTCGAATAATAAATTTAATTTTAATGAAGCCTGCGACTTTCGCCATTATTACAAAATATCCATTTTAATATTACTTCTATTTAAAACTCATAAAGCACTTGCTGAGAATCGATATTCTATTCACAGTTGCAATTTAACGATATAAAAACTTTTTGATTATAATATTAAGATAAAGTAATTTCAGACGATTATTATAGAAATATGATACTAAGGTGCTAACTGTCTGTTTGTCATTAAGTAGATACCTTCAGGGGTTTTAAGATAATAATATTTAAAATAAATGAAAAAATATGAGGATGTGGCAGAATATCCAGCCATCAAGAAACAACTAGTTAAATGAAAAAATTTTTTTAAATAAAATCAAGAAAGTTTCGAAAGCCAAAAATTTAGGTAATAATTAATAAAAAACCCCAAAGTTATTTGTTTCAGAATCGAAAGAGTTAATTTTGAAAAAAAAAAAAAAAAAAAAAACACTATAAAAGTACATTAGTAAAGTACTAGTACTCTTTGGCCTAATTTATTCAAAATCCTCGAAACATCTACGAAATGAATATTTAGCTTAAATATAAAGTTTGATTATCGTGAGATTTTTCGATTTTGAATTATTTTGGTAATACTAATTGTGAAGATTTTTGGAATATTGAAAAAATAGTATTCTACTTTAATTTTTTGCTATTAATCGAAAAATTTAAGTCAGGAGTTTTTTTTTTTTTTTTTTGGAATGGGTGCATAAGGTCCGAAGACCTATAATGACCAATAGTCACATGCAGCCAGGAAGAAAATAAAAACAAAAGGAGAAGCATAAAGGGGAAACTCAACTGCGGGAACTGAGAAGATGCCTGTTGAGGTTAGACTTGAAAGTCTGAAGATTATAGGTTTTGGGGAAGATAGACGCAGGGAGCTTGTTCCAATCACGGGAGGTCATGGGGACAAAGGAAGAATGAAATTGTTTTGTTCTGTTAGTCGTGATCTGAACAGCATAGGGATGCTGAGAAGATGCCTCTCTTGTGTTCCGTGAATATGTTGCATTGGGTTTTAATTATTTATTAAATAAAATTGCAAACATAAGAGGTATAGATATATCAATATGTATCTAAATTCGAAAAAAAAAAAAAAAACTATTAGTAACATAAGATTTGCCCTGAGATTTAACATGGGGTGCCACGAAAAAATTCTGTTATATTAAGGGCGCCGGAAACTGAAAAAGTTTGGGAACCCCTGTTCTAGAGAGGGGAGGTACCCCCCCCCCCCCGATTTAAACTCCTGATTGCGCAACCAAAACAGTGAATTGTTTATTTTATCTTATTTTCTTTTCTATGAACGTGGTTGAATAAAGATGAAAACAGCAAGATTAATTATTAGTTCATTTCACAGCCTTTAATTTGCAAATATTTTGACAAACTATTCTAACATCCATCATCTTCAATTTGAATTTTATTCTATTATTATTATACATTTTCAATGGCTAGGTTTTACATCCTTTTAGATAATTGAATTTTTTATATTAAAAATCTATCAAGCTTATCTAATAATAATGATAATTAATACCATCATAGGAAATTTTCTTTAAGCAGTGACCTGGAATTTCTTATCTTTACTTTTGTTTTGTACCATCTCTCTAAAAACAAGGGTGAAGACTGCAGGTTAAATTTTTAAATTGTATTGATCGAAATGGCTGCAGAAGCCGCACATTCTCAGTTAGTAACTAAAGATAAACGTACTATACAAGTTTACAAATAATAAACAGAAATAGATATAATTAAAGAAAAATTTCAATTCAAATGAGCCATGAAAGATTAATTCTCATAATTTTTTTATATCGGCCTACAATATTTATTTCTCACTTTTTAAAAATTTCCATAAATATTGAATAAATAATTTTTTATGCTCTATGACTTAAATACTAAATAATAGTATATAATTCATAATGTAGGCATATTATAATCGTCATCAGTAATCCATCATTACATATTAGTAATTGGTAGCAAACATAATTTAAACATTTTGTATCGTTTAGGACGGGAAGCGAGTAATTGATACAAAGCATGATAGATCTCTACCTCTGATCTAAGCTTTTTGAAATGTTTTGCTTCCGTTCTAAAATGAAATTAATTAATTAATTAAACATACAAATAATACGGTTATATATTTGAAGATATTTATTAATTAAAAAATTAACCCTAATACGTATTCTGATACTCTTGTATCGTCCTAAGGATGGGATTTAACAATTTAAAGGATATACAAGGATTCGAAGTATTATTTTTTTGAGAGCCTAGAGTCGAAAGTTAAAATTTAATTAAAATAAAATTAATAGAAATAAGAACATTTTGTACTTTCTCTTACCTCTATATATATGTTAATATATATATAGAGAGAAAGTATTGGATTCATGTCAAAAATTCGATGTCGAGATTTTGATGGATATACACGTTTTGAGGTCCCCTGAATCCAAAAAAGTGATTTTCGCGACATGGTCTGTCTGTCTGTGGGTTTGTGAACAAAGTATCACAAGAACGGAAAGAGCTAGGAGGTTGAAATTTTATATTTAAGTTAGGTACCTTCCTGGGACTTGATCAAAATCGACTAAAGAGTACTAGTACTTTACTGATTTACTTACTTTACTTTTTCAGTTTTTTTCGATTTTCTCTAAATTTGCTCCAACGATTTTTTTTTTTAATTCAAAAATCAATTATTATATTTTTTAGATTCTCTATAAAATGTATATTCTCATTTTGTCATTGAAATCTTCTGAAGACCACTTTATTCTTGTACTCCATAGAAAAGATAGGAGAAATGGTTGCCATGGTAACAATATATAAATATCCAAGAGGATTCGGACCAGTAGGTTCAATTAAAGTCCTCTTGGAAATTGTATAGAAGGTTCCTGAGCTTCATCAAATTTAAAATATAAATATTTTGCCATACTTATAAATTTTACATCTTTAAAATCGAATGTACCGTACTGTCGGAAACTAAATACATGTCGACACAAAAAATCTGGTGTGACAAGCACAGTACACAACTTTCGATTACCGAAGGTAATAGAAAGTTGTGTGCTGTGCGACAGTCACACCAGATTTTTACTTTAATCTTGATTTATTTTAGTTAGAAATTATTATTTTTTAAATAATTATTGTTTGGCCTCGCCAATAAATAACACTCACAGCTTTGTTAGATATAATTATCGTAAATTTCTGAATGGGGCTCCAATACACTAAATAAATAACGAAAGATCTTTGTTATAAAATATCTATATCATTTTTTTTTTATTTCATTTTTCGACTTCTGATGCCATTTTTATATAGATACATTGAAAAAATTCCAAAGATTTTTTAATTTTCTTCTTATTATTTTGTCCCCTTTGTTGTTTTGTACATACATATGTTAGTCCAACAATACATGGTCCTGTCTGATCATTCCATTAAAAATTTGGACCACCTTATAATTTTGGCCCGCATTTTTCGTCCTACAAATAATAACACCTACCTTTTTATAAGTATGGAAATTTTATATATAGGCCTACAATACATTTTGCTGTACGAAGATTGAAAGTGGTAGCAGTAGTTCTTGTACGCCTTCTTTCTTGATGTATTAATTGTATGTGCCAAGATGGTTCTACAAAAATTTATACTGATATAGTCATGATTACTAATCAATGGAAACCTTTATTATAGAGAGACATTTCCTCCTAATATGTTTGTATGAACATGGAAGAAATAGTATAGGACATAAGTACAATGTTGGACATTAAATTGTCTTGGACTAAATTTCCCTGGATCTAATGTTATGGAAGAAGTTATGTTGAGCAAAAAAATATTTGTAAACGAAATGTAGGTGAGCCTATTTTAATGGACAAAGCTTTCTTGGACAAAAAATATTTGTGGACGACATGTCCGTGGATATAATGTAGTGGACGAATCGTCCTGGAACCACATTGAAAGCTTTTGGGGGAAGTTCTACACCCCTCTTTTTCCGGACCTCCCATCCGAAATTGAACTCTTCTTTGGTGATATTTTTTCTTCTCCCTATAATTAATGTCAGCGTATTCTTCTCACTTCTTATCAAGATTTATTTTTTCCTCTCTCGCTCTTCTCGTTATTAATGACGACCCGGAACTATAGTAAAAAAAAACAAACTCTAAAATAGTGATTTTTTAAATAAATAAAATATATTAAAAAAAACATATACAGTAAGCTTATATACTTATATATTAAAATAAAACTCCATCCATGATTATTTTTTATGAAACGATATTTCACATGAGAAAATATAATTTCTTATGATTAGCTCATTTATTACCAAAATAGTAATTAAGTTAAAATTTTTTAAATTGCTAAAGGGATTAAGTTAATTTACCTTAAATCTAATTATTCTAAGGCCGTGGATTAAAACTACCCTCGGAGGCGCCAACTTTTTTTTACTTTCTCTTACCTATGTATATATGTAATATATATATAGAGAGAAAGTATTGGATTCATGTCAAAAATTCGATGTCGAGATTTTGATGGATCTTCACGTTTTGAGGTCCCCTGAATCCAAAAAAAATGGTTTTCGCGACATGGTCTGTCTGTGGGTGTGTGGGTGGGTGGGTGGGTGTGTGTTCAATTTTAAGGATGAAGGAATTGAGCTACGAGGTTGAAATTTTATATTTAAGTTAAACACCCCCCGGGACCGGAAAAATAAGCTTTTAATCAAAATCGGCCAAAGAGTACTAGTACTTTACTGATGTATTTTTTCAGTTTTTTTCGATTTTCTCAAAATTTGCTCCAACGATTTTTTTTAAAATTCAAAAATCAATTAATTTTTAGATTTTCTTTAAAATGTGTATTCTCATTTTGCAATTGAAATCTTCTGAAGACCACTTTACTCTTGTATTTCATAGGGAAGATAGGAGAAATGGTTGCCATGGTAACAAAATATAAATATTTTCCCATACTTATAAATTTTACATCTGAATTCAAATGTTCCTTACTGTCGGGAACTAAATATATGTCGACACAAAAAATCTGGTGTGACAAGCACAGTACACAACTTTCGATTACCGAAGGTAAGAGAAAGTTGTGTGCTGTGCGCCAGTCACACCAGATTTTTTTTTTATCAAAACACACTTTTTCCCATTCACACACACATACACTCACAGTCAGTCTTTTCGGCAACTTAGGTCATATAAGACTTTAAACGATAACCGTTATTATGAAAATCTATGTAGTGGGGTCCAGGCATTCTTATTTAAGCCATTTGGTAACTAAGAGGCGCCATCTTCTTTATTGACACTACAACCGCCAAAACTATAAAGTAGTTGATAATTATTCTGTTAGTAAGCATGCAAATTAGACCTTGAAAGTGAATAAAAGAAGTTTGAGTGGTGAGGTGGAGATTGCTAAACTTAATTAAAAAAAAAAAATAGTTGAATGAATTTGAGAATCCTCAGGTAGATATAAATTTTAAAAGATTAGTCGGAGTAATATTTCTGACAATTACTGAAGATATGAAATTTATTATTGATCCTTTTGACACTTACGTAGCACAGGCTTTCTTACTTCAGTAGAAATCAAAATTTCAGTTTTCAATTACTTTTGTGACGTGGAAATAAAGAAAATGATTCAAAATAAAATGCGAGGAATAAAAATTTGTCTCAATTAAGCTACATGGGTGAGGAGGCAATGGCTAAGCTGAGGATTACTGAGTCTGAAGTCTCACCACTGCTCGGGTTCGGATCCAACTTGCCGTAAACAATTCAAACACCTGCCGAAGTGCCGAAGTCTCTTCTTAGGGTATAAAAGAGGGATAGCCCCACCGTGATATCACAAAGGGCCTAATTGGCCTAAGTGTGTTCCCTCTCTGAGAACGGCCACTTCAACCTAACCTAAGCTACACGGGTGGAGCTTCTTAAAGAAAATGTGAATCTTGCATTTTCGATTTTGCACGTGGAGCCTGCTTATTAGGCTTCCCACTAGACGAATAGAATGATCATCCCATGAGGTTATAAAATAGTCTGGGCAGTCCCTCTGACCGATTTGAAATTTTGTTTTGCACTTCAGTTTAAATAAAATAGCACTACAAAAGTTATTTATCAATTCAACCAATACCTGCTTATTCAGGGGAATGTAGAACCCGCGAACCCTCACCTTAAGAAGCCCTGATCTAGTCCATAACTTCTGAAATTTATAAGATTTCCAAATTTCTTATTGATTGCCCTTCTAGAATTTTCTGATTTCTTTTGTAAAGTCATCAAAACCCATAGAGTGATTATTACTTTTTTTTTTTTTTTAAGATTGTACAATAATGAGATTTTGTTTACACAACTTGAAGAAATCTATATAATGACCGAACGTCTTAGAAAACATAAATTCATTTTTATGACCTAGCTCTAGGGGTTTCTAGAAGGACGTTCGATAATCTACGGAGTGGACATTTTTTCTTTTTCTTTTTTGCTAGGAAATATTACGAAATATTTTCAATCTTACATCTTCTATCCATTTATATTTCACCCAAATTTATGAATATTTAAAATAGTTATCTATTTCTTTTGTTCAACAACGAGCTACAAAAATATTTTTTCATTCCTGTCAATTTGTTCAGACGTATACCGTAGAGACAAATCATAATGGTTACTTATATATTTTCCTCGTTCTAACGACAAACTTTACCAGTAATTATTACCTTTAATTTCAATTTTTCTTAATCAATATTGCAAGTTTTTCTCTGTCCTCTGCAGTCCTATTCACTCCAAATTTCAATAGCCTCTTAAGCTCTCCCTTCGGACTTAGAAAGTCTACTTCTTTAAGACCTTAAATGAGGAAAAATAAGTCTTTGAAATAAATAGAAAAAAGCTTTTTGTTGAGAGAATTTTTTAGCTGACTCTATTGGACGTTTCTCAAACGTTCCTCACAAGTACGTAGATGACGAGTTACTTCCCAAAGAAATTATATATTTTTCCATAACTTTATAAGTATTTTACTTGATCACTTTAAATTTCATGGGGCTTAGTTTTTTTTTTTTTTTTTTAATTTAAAAGTTTTAATTATTCTCAGTTTAAAAAGTTTGAGAGTGTGACTTTCATCCATGATAGGATTGAAAAATTTAAACTTTTTCTCTTTATTAAAAATCTGGTGTGACTGGTACATCATCCAACTTTCTCTTCGGTAATCGAAAGTTGTGCTTGTCACACCAGATTTTTTGTGTCAACATATTGCAATATATTTATTTAGCGAAGAGGCAACAGAGGTACATTTGAATTCAAGATGTAATATTTATAGATATGGGAATATACAGTATTAATATTTTGTTACCATGGCAAATATTTATCCAATCTCTCTTATGAAGTACAAGAGTAAAGTGTGCTTCAAAAGATTTCAATGGCAAAATGAGAATGAGAAAACATTGTAAAGAACATCTAAAAAAAATAATTGATTTATGAATTTTAATCAAAATCGTTGGAGCGAATTGGGGGAAAAATTGGGGAAAAAAAAAAAAAACTAAAAAAATGCATCAGTAATGTACTAGTTCTCTTTGGCCAATTTTGTTCAAAAGGTTCGTGTCACCTCTCAGGGGGGTAGCGAACTTAAAATTTCATCCTCCTAGCTTTTTTCGTTCGAGATATTTTGTTCACAGACAGACAAACAGACAGACCATGTTGCAAAAACCACTTTTTTGAACTTAGAGTACCTCTAAACGTATATATCCATCAAAATCTCGACAACGAATTTTTGACTTGAATCCAATACTTTCTATATATTATATTAATACACATACGGAAGTAAAAAGAAAAATTTTAAAGTTATGTATAGCATCTTTTCATAATAGGGTCAGCTGATTTATCCTTGAAATTTTATCACCTCCCATATCAAAGTAGGAATACAAATTATGATTAAGAATAAAAAAAGGAAATAGTAGCAGTTGGCTAATTTGCATAGCATGAAATTAATAACCTTGTTACCTTGATATTGAGAGAGAGAGAGAAAAAGAAAAGGGTGGCTGTAGAGAGTGTGCAAGTGTGAGAGTGTGCGGAGGGGCGGGTGCGGCGCTGGCGCTTTGCTCTGACGCCGTGGCGCCTGCGGCGCGACGTTCATTCCTCGTTGGCTTGTCGTCGAGTGTTCGTCTGCAAGAGTGACGAGAGTCGCCTCTTTATTTGCTGGTCAGCCAGGTAGGACCCCCTTGACCAACCCTTTTACTGTCTGTCTCATCGATTATTCGAGTATTCCATTTTCTCAATCAATTTTGATCGCTACAAAAAAAAAAAAAAAACATATGCTCTTTCTTAAACCACTTAAATTATAATTTGCTAAATTCACGCAAAACTTTGTATGACAACACTTGTCATTGCGTGCAAATAATGAAAATGTGTTAATATCATTCCAACACGAGATCTCTTTCAAGTCTCTATTAAATTTAATTCGTTTTCTAAATTTCATTGAACATCCAAATTGGGTGGAGTTAATTGACAATCATCCTTCATTTTGGAATTTATTTATTCTAAAAAAAGTGAATTATTTTTAGATTCATCACCAAATCAAATATTTAATTTTGCCTTTTGTTTAACTAAAAAAAAAAAATCTAAAAATCAATCGACATTTAACAAGCAGGTCGCGTTCCTCATTTAAATAAAAATTTATTTGATAATAAATTAATTTTAAGTTAACAAATTCACATCTGAAGATGTTGTTCTTTTTGATGGAAGGTGAAAAATAAAAAATATTTTTCTTTATTAGTATCAAAATTATTTCTATAACAGGATGAGGTAATTATTTATAATAATTTTAAATCTTCTAACGATTAATATATTTAAAACACATTGATATTTTAAATTTTAATTATTTACTCATCATTACCATTATCCATTTATTGATAAATTATTTTTCATTCCATTAGAACAAATTCTTCATACGAAAACTTCCTCAAAAACCTTAAAATTTAGAAATTCACTTTTATCACAATTTCTCTACATAATAGATTTCCGCTTTTTCTTTTAATTTAATAAATAAAAGGCCATTAATTTAGTGTCAAATCGAAAATTGTATTATCAGCCTCATTTGATTTTATTCCTCAATTCCATTGTCTGTCTATTTTATTAAGTTTTACTATACGGGTGATATACTCAATTTTTTTTTTTTTTTTTTTCAATTTAGAGAATATGCCAGCATAGTAGATAAATGCGTTTGAGTGACAATTTCACAGCCTTGCATTGTTAGCATCATATGGCACTATACAGTACCTCTCTGATCCCCTATTTGGCACACACTCACACAAACACATATGCATGGCCGATGGCAGGGACCTGTGGCCTGAGCCGTGAGACGAGCCCTCAACCAGATCAATACGTTGGCGGCGGCTGCCGGAGCCCCTCGGCCCCTTTGGGGCCCCCCCCGAGGGGCTCTGTCATTTTTCTCATTGTCCACTAGCCTTTTTAATTATTATATTACAATCATATGAATGCCTTTCAACAAAAACAATTAATTTAATAACATCAATTATAATTCTAATACAACAGGGAAATAACTTAATTTTTCTTAAGCAATTGTAGGAATATAAGTGCACTTTTGGGCAATCGGATTACTATGGAATATGAAATATTATGTTGTAAATGAATAAAAGGCGGTTTTCGTTATTTTAATTTTTTTTCAGCTTTTTTAAAACAAATAATGTTAAGATGAAATATAAAACAAATATCAGCCGTATATTCGCCCAAGGAAAGTTCAGCTCAACGTTTAATCTCTGACTTTATGTCCATCTTTAAACTCAAATAATAAATCGCACTGATTAAATAACAGGGATAATGAGGAATGCAGCCAGGTAGGGAGCCTCTATTAAATCAAACTCCTTTTTTGCAAAAAGTTTCGGCCAATTTTATTAGGCAATCTTCAGTTGCACAGGAGTTTTTTTTTTTTTAGCAAATAGAGTTGTTAATGTTCTGTTCATAAGTCAGTATTATACAATAGCCTATGTATAAAAATAACAATCCAAATTTTTTTAAAGTTTGATTTAATATAATAGATGCTTCCTACATACCTGCATTCCTCTTCATCCCTGTTATTCAATTCAAGACAGTCATTTTCTACATTAATCGCCGATTAGTTTTTTTTTTTTTAATTTTACATATCATTAACTGCCTGTAAAATTTTTAAAGTAAAAGTAAGGATATAGACAGATTGAGTGAAAAACGATCTTTAAAATGTAATAATGCAAAAACAATTTATTTAAAAACAACACATTTTTGCAAATTAATAATCGCCATTTATTTCTTTACCACTTCACATTAGAGATAGATCGTGAAATGACAATTAAGAATTGCTGAAACTTAGGATTGTTTTTATTAAATCTGTCAATTAGGCTCTGACACTACTAAACAAAATATGATTAGGCCTATTTTGATAAAAAATATTTGTTTAATTTCATATACCCGTATAATGAAAATGACTATTTAAAAAAAAATTTCTTTTTGAGAAAACGTTGTGCTTGAATTTGTTTATTGTGTTGTATTTATTAGATATTAATTTGATAATGTTTAACAACATCTATACACTCTGAATATCAGTCACAAGCATTACTCACCCCTGACATTTTAGTAAGATTTTACAATAAAATTGAATTATTTTACCATTTCTTCAAAATTATTAAATGTTTATAATTCGCCTGTCCACCCCACCCTAAATATGTTGAAATTTTAATTTTATTTACATTTTTTTTACAATATCCCTTATAAAGATTTTAATTTTGAAAATGACTATTTTAAATATTTTATAGTTTTAGTAAAAAAAAAAATATATGTAATGAAAACTTCCCTTCATTAACTTAATTAAAAGAGCTTATTCTATGTTTATCTAGATAAAAGATATTAACTATATATCATTAATGGATAGGCGTGGTCTACAATTATTTAGGGAGGAAAGAAAGGTCTTTAATTACTTACTATTAGTTAAGAAAATTTTTCTTAAAACTTAACTAAAGCCTAAAGTTGATTTGTCTTTTCTTCAGACATGTAATAATTAAGGGAAGATGAAGAGAGGCAGCCAAAAAAATATAAAATTCAATTAATTTTATCATCTCAAAGGAATAATTTATGTCTTTTGGAAAAATGCGAGGCGTTCTCAAAACACCAATACAATTTATTGAACTCGTATTAGATGGTTGAATTAATTCATGAAATACAGGTTGATTCGGATCAAAAGGGAAATAAGGCATTCATCCGTAAGATAGCAATGTCAATTACTTTTATTGAGGGCCGCAGATAGACTTGACGCCCCCTTCTCTCCCCACCCTAAAAGTTTTTTTTTTATAATTTGTAAAAGGCTATTGTAGCCTTCATGCCAACAACTTTTTCACAATTTTTGAAAAAGTTATAAATAGCTTATATTTATAAATATTGGAACTTAAACGGCCCGGGCCCCCTCGGGGAAAAAAATTCATGAATATGATTTTTTCATTGAAATTTTAACCATGAAAATTATAAGGTTCGAACACAAAGAGCTCGGGCCCCTGTCTCCCTCTGTCTGCGGCCCTGCTTTTATTTATGTCTGTATGAGTAAAAAAAAAAAAAAAACAATAATATTATTTTTTTGGTTGTCTCTCTTCATTCCTCCTTTAATTTAATTTTTTTTTCACGATAATAGCATAATAATAATTACTAATACTGCCTGAGGCTGCTGCTTTAATTAAAGTGGTGCCTGTAAAAATTGCAGAAAGTATTTATTAATTAAGCAACCAGTTATCAAGAAAAATATTTTATCCATAGTTGCACTTTAATATACTTTACTAGAAAATTCTCATATATTCAAAAATTTATAAAAATCTTGCTTGCGGTCTATCAATTAGAATAGGGTGAAAGGAGAGAGTAATTTATTTCGAAATAAAACTCCCAATTAGAGGCAAGGTTCATCTTTAATTAGTCATCATCTATCAAAAGAAGACAAGAGCATAAGAAATTAATAAATTTACAATTTTGGAGTTTAGACTTTCAAAGTTGTTGTCATTAATAAAAGAATTTGACTCATTCTGTGGCCGAAACGTAATTTTTACATATAAACCACAGTTAAACTGAAAATCTAATTCTTTTATTAACAAATTTACAAAAAAAAAGATAAGAATTTAGAGAAACAGTCCAAGCTTTTAAAATTAGGATGATTTTGGAAGTTACGTGGAAAAATTTTTTTTTGGCTGGTTGTAGAGAGCAAATTATTGAATGAAAAAGAATTTTAAAAAATTCTTTCCAAATAACTTCAACATCATAATCAAGGAATCATTATTTATAAAAAATTTGATAACTTATAGTTTGTTATATCTATAAATTATATTCTACGGTAATTTTTACTTTCTCTTACCTATATGCATATGTTAATATATATATATATATATATATATATATATATATAGAGAGAAAGTATTGGTTTCATGTCAAAAATTCGATGACGAGATTTTGATGGATATACACGCTTTGAGGTCCCCTGAATCCAAAAAAGTGGTTTTCGCGACATGGTCTGTGTGTCTGTGTGTTTGTCTGTCTGTGAGTGTGTGTTCAATTTTAAGCATGAAGTAATTGAGATACGAGGTCGAAATTTTATCTTTAAGTTAGACACCTCCCTGGAGCGTGAAAATAAGGTTTTAAACAAAATCGGCCAAAAAGTACTTGTACTTTACTGATGTACTTTTTCACTTTTTTTTCGATTTTCTCAAAATTCGCTTCAACGATTTTGATTAAAATTCAAAAATCAATTATTTTTTAGATGCTGTTTAAAATGTATATTCTCATTTCGCCATTGAAATCTTTTGAAGACCACTTTACTCGTGTACTTCTTAGGAAAGATAGACGAAATGGTTGCCATGGTAACTAACTATAAATATTTTCTCATACTTATAAATTTTGCATCTTGAAATTCAAAAGTATCGTACAGTCGGAAACTAAATATATGTCGACTCAAAAAATCTGGTGTGACAAGCACAGAACACAACTTTCGATATTTAGCCGCCACTATTTTTTCAATTGATTGGTATTCAATTCATTTGAAACAAATTTCTCATCTGGAACGGGATTCTGGACGACCTACTGTAATTAAAGCTAATGTATCAATGAAAGTTTTATTTTGAGGCTACTTACTCTTCTTTCCAGAATTCTGATTATTCTAATGATCTTTATAAATTTGTAGAATGCCGACTAAAAGTTACCCTAGCTGATATTTTATCCCTTTCTTTCTTCAGCTTTTGATTCTTTTTCTCGTTTGCATTTTTTTGGCTGACCTTCCAGCACAGAGATAATCTTCTTATTTTATGAATATATTTAATAAAACATAGATTATTGAATTTTTTTTTCCTATTTATTTTTACATTTTTCGTTTCCATTTTAGCATGATAAACCTATAACTTATTCATAAAACAAATCTCTATTTTTTTTCTCAATCCATTTAATATCTTTTTTTAACATCATCCCTTTTTATGCTAAATCTTTTACGACTTAACTTAAATCTTTCATTTTAATTCTTTTTGACTAACAAAAGCATTTAATTCGCAACGTTAATCGCCTTTGTTTAAAAAATAATAGAGCCATCTTTAACATTTAAAACGATGTTTACACGAGTTTCTAAGTTGCTGTTATCTGCCGAACCAACAAAAAATAATTGAGTTTCTCGAGGATCGGGTAGTAAACGAAAGAAATTGAATTTTGTATAGTAAAATTTAAAATTTTTAAACAATATTTGTATAATTAATATTTACTAAATCAAACAGCTGCAAAAGATAAGGATGTCGCCGGGAGTCGAACCACGGATATGTAGCCTCAGCATGCTCTACCCTACAGTACATATCGGCAGATCAGTAGTTCGACTCCCGGCGGCATCCCTATCTTTTTCAGCTGTTTAACTTAGTAAATATTAATTATATGAATTTTCTTCAAGGAATTATATGAATTTTTTCAAGGACCCAAACGTGATATAGCTAGTATATATAATTTCTTATTTATTAAATTTAATAACTAGGAACCTTCTTTTCAATTCAAAAAAAAAAATAATTAATTAAATAAAAAAATTTTTTAAAAAAAAAATTTTTTTTCCCTAACTTTTTTTTTTTTTTTTTTTAGTTTTTTGTGTGTTTGGTGAAATATAAAAATAAAAAAAAATATTAAAAAAAAATAGATTTAAAAAAAAATATATAATATCTCTTTTTTTTTTTTTTTTAAAAATAAAAAAGAAAAAGAAAAAAAAAAATTTTTTTTTTATTATTTTTTTTTTTTTTTTTTCAAAAAAAAAAAAAAAAAGGGGGAGAAAAAAAGGGGGGGAAAAAAATTTTTTAAAAAATAAATTTCTTCTTCATCTACTTTTGATATTATTGATAGAAGATATTTTGTTTAAAGATTGAATAAAATATTGAAGACAGAAAAATGCAAATTTAAGCTTGGATAACTCATGATTATTTTACACTTTAACACTTATTTTATACTTTACAAAGAAAGTGTGAGCTCCCCATTTTTGACAGAATTTGGAATCTTAAAAAAAAGAGGAAGTTAGTTTTAACTAATCGTATATTTTCCAACAATAAATAATTGAGTTTCTCGAGTATCGGGTAGTAAACGAGAGAAATTCCCTAATCTCACTGTCTTTTGGGATTCCTTTATTTATATCAAAAGCCGATTAAAGAAGAGATCTCCATTATTTTGAAATCATCGGGGTAGAAATTCATTGGTTGATAGAACTTTTATCTTGTGAATTTACTGATACCATAATTCTTTATTAAAATTCATTCATTAATAACATTTGTCTATTTCTCTCATTTTAATAAAATTCTAACATTTCAAGCCGATGATAGTTTAATAAGTCTAATTGTATTTTTTAAAATTACTAACTATTAGAAGTAACATATAGAAAATTTTTTTTAATTAATTGAGTCTAATCGGATAAGCTGCGGATTACGAATTTAGAGTTTCTATTCATTTCGGGTTCAAATCCCAATTTCCGTGAAAATTTTCAAATATTGCCAATGTCTCCTCCGCCTCTTTGTAATTGAAGTTAATCTCTGTTGAGAGATAGGAAAATAAAAGAAAAAATTCACTTATTTTTTCTTCTGAGAGGGCCCGGACTCTTAAATAGCTCATAAAAGAATATCTTACAGATAATTTTGATTATATTTTTTCAATTTCTCCATTTTCCTCTGCAAAGAAAAATATCATTTTGATATTGTACATTTTTATTTATATTTAATTAACTAACTTACTCATATTTCTATTGGGGGAAAAATAATCCCCACTTGTATTGAGGTTAACCCCTTTATTGACTTGAATATTGAATCTGCATTATTTCGAGAATCTTAATTACAATATTCAAATTTCTAATTATTATGCTGCACTTCAAACAAGGATTTCCATCTTTAAGCCCAACCTCTAATAAAATCTGCTTCATCACTTTAATCACTCGTTATAAATAAATTTTGGGTTAGTTGTAAATACATGACTAATTCCAATTTACTCACTTTTCCTTAACGAAGAAGGGTAGAATCAATCTTACCGGTATATAAATTAGGTGAATTAAATTATTCAATTCTTAAGATGGCACACCATGTGTCGAAAGTCGTATCATGTAGGGCCTACTGACAGAAACTAAATATATACAAACACAAAAAATCTGGTGTTACAAGCACAAAACCCATCTTTCAATTACAGAAGTTAAGAGAAAGTTGTGACCTGTGCGACCAGTCATACCCGATTTTTTTTTTTTATTAAAATAAAACATTTACGCTATTTTAATATGAATATAATATAAAAAGAGTTAAAGATGGCAGTAAAAACATTGCAAAAATGTTAAAATTATTATATATTTTCGAACGATTTAAACAATTTTTAATAGAGATAGGCGCCTGCATTTGAGGCAAAGCTACCAAACATACTTAGCTGCTGAGCGGTTGCCTATGTTTAATTCCTAATAATTTGTTCCAATAATTCTTTCTCGAAATGTAATCTTCATACCGAGATTTTGATAATTCACAGCGTTTTAGACCACTGACATTAAATTAAAAAAAATCAAATTTCATTGTTATTGTATTTTTTTTTTTCTAATTGTGGATTAATTTGATATTCATCTAAATAATATTCTATTTAGATTTTAAAAGTACTAGTAAATAATTTATATCATTATATTGAACAACCGTTTAGTAATGGATCGTTAAAGAGTAAAATGTTGTTGCCCTTTAATCTAAACATTTTATCAGAGCTTATTTATTACTTGTTTTTTTTTTTTTTTTTTTATATATTTATTTTTTTAGGGCGAGAACTTCAATCCAATCCCTTGTCTAAATTGGATTCTAGAGGGTTTGCCTTAATTTCATTCAGTTTTTCGGGATGTTGTTGAAAGGCAAATCAATGCCTCCCCTCTGCCGGCCGACCTAAATTTTCACTTACTTAGTGGGTGGGGCTCTTGTCATTTGCAGTCACGAAACAACTGCAAAGTTTATATATATTTTTTTTTTTATTTCTTATATTGTTACTTTTTTATAAGCCAGCCACGTTAACCTCGATTTTCAAAGTGAAATATAAATTTTTGAAGGTGAAATTGAATGTATTTTTTTTATACAGTTTTTTTTTTTTTAAGTAAATTAAAATTCAATGCGAGAAAAAAAAACTAAATAAAAATTTTATTTCCGGAGCTTCAGACTTTATTTTAGAGCCTGAGATATTCATAATAGATTAAATATTTACTATTCCATCTTCGGTATTTATTTCACTATTTTGTCCTTCAAAATCTCCCTCTTTAAAATGTTATCAGGAAATAATTAATCCACAGAAAATAGGAGGAGAGAAATTCAGACACTTGGGAAAAAAAGATTAAATCCAAGACACAGCTTAATAATAGTTTCGACCTCTTTTTTTTCTCTGATTTATAATAGAGAATTTTTATTATTTTATCTTAATTTTTATCAGAAATGGTTATAAATTTATTTCTATGCAATTCATTTGCTTTGATGTGAGTGTACTTGAGGAAGGAAATTAATTTAGGTCAACATTGGGACCTGAACTCTTAAAAAAAAATCAAGTAATTTGTAACTTAAGTACGGTAGTTCTGTGCTAGTAAAATAATTATAAAGCCTCAAGGTTGTAAAACCTTGTATTTTGAATTTATATTTAGTTGATGGCCTACATCCAGAGCGTAAGATGAAATTTGTAATTTTCTAATTTTACGGTTCAGGCCCTACTATGACGTTTTGTGGTATTTAAAATTCCCGTCCAAGATTTTGTTCAGTTGAGAGATATCGTTTTTCGTTCTTCATTTAATAAATCCTAATTAACAGATTATCGAATTTTCATTCATTAACTTTTAAAAGTCCGTAATTTTCCTATTTTTTAATCCTTGAGCTAAAATATATGTGGGAAAGAAATTAAATTTATAATCGTTAGGATAATTATCCATTTGTTTTATTTTTACTAACCTTGAGAGAGAGAAAGAGGGATTGAAGAGTCTTAATTATTATTAAGTGAATGTTCATTCATTAAGGCTAAAAAAAAATCTCAAACTTTTATCATCTTTAATATCTTGAATCATGGGGAGTTTGAGAGTTGAAGAAAGGAATGTGAAAAGACGTAGTTGAACAAATGGGTCACGCATTTGCTTTAGGGAAAATTTGCTGAATCAGCAATGCTCGAGGGGGTGAGTTTAGGGAAAAAGGAAAGGGTGATTGAAAAAAGAGAAAGGAAGTCTTCAAAAGAACTTATAACATCAAATTCCTCTCTCGTTTTCATTTTATTTAAACACAATCTCATTTATTATTAAAAATCTCTTCTTCGTTAACAAGTTGGCCTAATAGATGAAGCGCAATTTGCATGCAATCCACTTAGAAAAAATATCCAATTCTCCAACCTTTCCAGATTAATAAATATTTAGATTTACAAAAAAAAAAAAAAAAAAAAAAAAAAAAAAAAAAAAAAAAACTTTCTAAAAGTTAATTTATTTATTATAAAATAAAAAGTTTTGGCGTTCAATAAAATTCAATAATTCTTGTGTCAATTATTTGAAAGCATGCAACGTAAAATTTGTTAACAAAATTCATATATAGGCCTTAGATTAATGTTTTCATTTAAAGGAAAAGTTTATCCTATTTTGTTAATGTACCAGAGTGGTTTTAAATCATATTAAAATTAATTGTTAATTTTTTATTCTCCTTAAGTGGTGTTGCTGAAGTTGGTTTATTTTTGTGAAAGAAAAACGATAAGTCCAATAGTTTTAATTTCTTTAATTTCTTGCTGGCTGTTTGGAAATTTTCAAATTACCCTCTCTGACTTATATTTTAAATTTCCAACTCCCGCTCCACTTCCTGTAACTCTAGCCAATCAGCGTCCTGATCGGCACAGACGGAAGCTAGCAGCAAGCGCTTTATATACTAGTATAGTAATGATAATGATAATAAAACATCCCTGCAGACGTGGTGTGATATTCGATCTCACACAAAGACAAAGATTTCTTCTTCACCAAAAGTGATTATTTATTTTTAATGATTAATTAAAGGGGAGTAAAAAAAAACAAAATACCATTTGGGAAGGTCATTAAAATATCAATATTTTGTTTATAAATAGAAGACATAGCATCCAGAAAATTTAATAAAAAAATGTTTATATTTAATTTTTTAACCCTCAAGGTAACGCGACGTTCCACAGTTATTATTATAAATATTTCCAGAATTATTTAAATGAATATTGCCACTATGAATTCATATTATTCATTTAAATAATAATACAAGAAAACTTGTATTAGTAACAATAATTAATTGTCATGAGGAATGTCGCACAATTGGAGCCAGAAACGAAAAAATAAAATTTTCTATTCAATTTCCCCGCTGCTAACATCTTCCTTTTTCTAATCAAATTCACAGCCACTTATCGTTTTTTTTTTTTTTTTTTTTTTTTTTATTTCATTCAAGGTCTTTTTTGGCATCGGAGGCCATTTAGACCCCATCTCTATTTATTTCAATTGGATTGGTAGCCCATCCAGTTGAAATAAATTTTTGTTGCATGAGACGGGATGCGAACTCTTGACTTTTGGTATCAGAAGCTAATGCTCTAGCCCTGAGCCAGGGTTCGATATTTTTTATTTTCTGTTTCAACTAATTAGAAAATCAACTTAATTAGAATTTGGTAAAAATTAAAAAAATTTGTTTTTGTTTTTCTTCTTTATCTATACATGCTTTCAAATTGATTTAAAGTTCAACAGACAATCAAAATTCACAAAAGTTCAACAAACAAAACAAAATTCACAAAAAAAAAAAAAATTTTTTTTTTTTTTTCTTTCTTTTTTTTTTTTCTCCTTTCCCCCCTTCCTCTCCCCCCCCCCCCCTCTCTCCCCTCCTGCCCCTCCCGCTTTTTCCGCTCATGACCATTTCTGCATTTTCTGATTTTTATTGTTTTTGTGTTTTTGTTTTTTTGGGTGTCCGCGTGTTTTTTTTGGCGGTGTGTCGCGCGGGCTTCCCTTTTTTTCTTTTCTTTTTCTTTCTTTATAAAAAAAAAAAAAAAAAAAAAAAAAAAAAAAAAAAAAAAACATTAGGCATTTGAATAAATAAAAACACGATTAATTAACCAAGTGATCGTACAACTTGTTCTATCACGACTGCAATTAGAATTCCAAAGCACACCTTCTTCGCCTCTCCATCTTTTTCCTTCCTCTCTTTAAACATGCAAGACAATAAAATCTTTGAATCACGAACTTAGTGTAACAAGTTTTAAATATCCTTGCAAACGAAAACCTTTTTAAATAAAAATCCTTAAATAAAATAAAAGGCTTATTTAGTTTAAAATAAATACAAAAATAAATTAGAGAAATTTTATATAGGCGCCTTTTTATTTGGACACCCTATGCGCAGTGGGTGACAAACCTCAGAGGAAAACATGGAAAGTTCACGACCCGATGACGTCACAGCATCGACCCCTGGGGTAAGAATGGCCAAATATAGGTTTGCAATAAAATTTTCAATAAGCATATTTCATAGGGATGATACAAAGAACGAAAAGGGAAAGGGCGAAAAACTGCAAGTTTTTAAAGGGGGCGTCTGGCTGGTACCGGGCCGAGGTTGTTACACTGACCCTATTATGAGCTTAGCGACCTTCGGTCACGCAAAATGATCAAAACAACAACTGATGTAAATAAATTAGAAAAAAAATTGGCCCTACTGTCACGGAATGTATGTTTATATTCTACAATATTACTATTTATATTTATTTTTTTCTCTACCCTTCAAAATATTATTTTAAAATTTCTTGATTAAAAAAAAATTATTCTTCCTAATATAATACATCTTGATTATTTTATTTTCATGAATGTCAATATAAAAAGAAGAGAAAAAAATGGTTATATGCCTATTATTTATCAAGATGAAAATTTGAAAAAATTTCTAATGTGCCTGAATAAATTTAACCTTTTTATTCACTAGCTTTGAAATTATTTTATCTTTTATAGGCTATTATTTTAGAATATTTTATGTTAACAAGGAAGTCTAATTGGAACCGACTTCAACTTCAAGTTTTTTTTTTTCAATTTTTTTTGGAGAAAATAGAACAAATGAAACTTTGAATTTATTAAATAAAATAAGTATCTTCATTTCAAGTTTGTTGTTACGGCAAAAATATTTCGTGACAGTCTCTGTTAACCTGAGTAATAATGATTAAAAATGTTCGAGGGATACACAAGCCCGCAGCAGGTCTGCATAGTGAACTTTGAGGTACACACAGGGATATACCTCCACGATCAAAATTGGGGAGCTACTTGAAATAAGTAGTGACCATCTATCTCGATAATCAAGATCAAGGTTTGAGAGACCATGGCGGCATCTGACTTAGTTGACCTGGTCCTCCCTTTTTCTAGAATGTTGAGTCAGAGTTTTTTTTTTTTTTTTTTTGTCCCTTAATTTAATTAAACAAGCTACAGTATTTCTCATTCTCATTAATAAATTTGATTCACCTTGGATTTGAAACAATTCAATCGATTTGCTACTAGGAAAATTTCTTAAAATTTAATTTTTAATAACAATTAATATAAATAATACAATAATATAGCAAATTATACATATGTTTCATCATTATTCAATTTTGAATGTTTATATAAAAATATCTCAAATTATAATATTAAGAAGAAAAAAACAATTCCTTACAATTTATTATGCATACTTTATTATGCGATTTTGAGTTTATTGACTTATTTTCCTAGGAGCTAAATAAATAGTGTTGATAGTGCAGAGGTTAATTTCCCAATATTCCCCTTAAAAATTATTATTTTAACGACACATGATCTAATATTTTTTTACACACTTTTCATCAAGCTTTTGCGTTTTTTATTATTTTATTTTAAATTTAACTAATTTTAATTGTGGTTAATGACAGGTCCAGCCTCCGCCTCAGCTGAGACCTCCTTCGGCGCCAATAAACAATTGGCGACGAATAGTTGGTCAACAAGTACCATCTTTAAGACAGGCCTTGAATGGGCCAGGAGTTCCACAACAGAGATTTCTTCCACCGGCGAGACCCCAACAAGTCCCAGTGAGGCCTCCACCGGGTCAACCAGGCCAGCCGGGTCAGCCTGGACTACCACGATTCGGTCCTGGCCCTCCTCGGCCTCCTATACCAGTCCTTAGAAGAATTGACAGTCGAGGTGTAATAATACCACCTCAACAAAATTATCCAAATCAACAAGTTTATCAACAACCACAGCCAGGATATCAACAACCATATCCATTACAACAACAAAACTATCAACCTCCAATTCAACAACAATATCCTGCTCAAGTTTATCAACAACAAAACTATCCTCAACAATACCAAACACAAAAATTATCGGCCAGCCAAATAATCAACCAATTTATCCCCCTCAACAACAATTGCGTCCAACTGTTCGACCAACGGCACAAACACCGTTTGTCGCAGCAGCTGGTCCTCGTCCATTACAAGGGCAGCATGCAGAGTTAATGGGCGGAGATACTACCAAACAACATATTACTCGCAGTTTTTCTGTATCTGGCACAGCAGCTCAACGCGAAGAAGAAGAAAGAAGAAGATCTATTGCTTTTACCGTTTGCCAACTAGTGAAGAAGGAATTATGGAATCGACTAAAACAATAATTAATGGTGATCCCTGTGGGAATGATGATGATGATGTCATCACAACTCGTCCCTCAAGTGCCAAGAACTACTTCCTCTTCTGATGTGGTTATTGGCCCCACTCTATTGGCCCTACTCCAACGCAATCAACAAAATCTCCTCCAACCTAGTCAAATTTCTGAATTTGAAAAAACTCCATCTCCTTCAATAGTTTTGGAGTCAAGGACCAGCTTCCGAAGCAGAAAAACCCTCTGCAATTCCATCTATAATTGAAAGACCACCTTCTACAAT
>JAKCPI010008182.1:0-26800 GCA_023213315.1 Euborellia annulipes
TCTACAACGGTTATCTTCAAAGTCTTATATGGCCTAAGTTGCCGAAAAGACTGTATGAATGTGTGTGAATGTGAGTGTAAATGAGAAAAAAGTGTGAATGTTTTTAAAAAAAAAAATCTGGTGTGACTGGCGCACAGCTACACAACTTTCTCTTACCTTCGGTAATCGAAAGTTGTGTT
This sequence comes from Euborellia annulipes, assembly GCA_023213315.1. Classification (NCBI taxonomy): domain Eukaryota; kingdom Metazoa; phylum Arthropoda; class Insecta; order Dermaptera; family Anisolabididae; genus Euborellia; species Euborellia annulipes. The sequence goes on from JAKCPI010008182.1 coordinate 180, forward strand.
CTGTGCTTGTCACACCAGATTTTTTGTGTCGACATGTATTTAGTTCCCGGCAGTAGGGTACAATTGAATTCAAGATGTAAAATTTATAAGTATGGCAAAATATTTATATTTTGATACCATGGCAACCATTTCTCCTATCTTTTCTATGGAGTACAAGAGTAAAGTGGTCTTCAGAAGATTTCAATCGCAAAATGAGAATATACATTTTAAAGAGCATCTAAAAAATAATTGATTTTTGAATTTAAAAAAAAATCGTTGGAGCAAATTTTGAGAAAATCGAAAAAAACTGAAAAAGTGCATCAGTAAAGTACTAGTACTCTTTGGCTGATTTTGTTCAAAAGCTTCGTGTCACGTCCCATGGGGGGTGCCTAACTTAAATATAAAATTTCAACTTCCTAGCTCTTTCGTTCTTGAGATATTTTGTTCACAGACACACACACACAGACACACACACAGACACACACACACACACACACACACACACAGACAGACCATGTCGCGAAAACCACTTTTTTGGATTCAGGGGACCTCAAAACGTGAAGATCCATCAAAAATCTCGACATCGAATTTTTGACATGAATCCAATACTTTCTCTCTATATATATATTACATATATACATAGGTAAGAGAAAGTAAAAAAAAAAAAAAAGAATTTGTTTGATAATTTTATTTTTGGGCGCTCAGAGAGCAATGCTATCTCTTTATCGATCGATGCCTACAGCCAGGGCCGAAGTCAGGGGTGGAAGGGGGGCTATATCCCCGGGGCCCGGGCCCCTCCGAGGGGGCCCGGGCCCATTGCGCTCCCACCTTAAAATTCTAATAAAAAATAATTTTCATGGTTAAAATTTCAATTAAAAAAAAAAAATGATTTTCTTGAAATTTTTTTTCCTTCAGGGGGCCCCGGACCCTTTGAGCTCAAATCTTAAAATTTCAACTAAAATAAATCATTTTCTTGAAATTTTTTTCTTCAGGGGGCTCCGGGCCCTTTGAGCTCAAATCTTAAAATTTCATGAATTCAGGAGATGAAAGAAGCAGTATCAACAGTAGTACAGGAAGTTTTTTCTTTCGCAAGTTGTTGGGCAAAAGGTAATAAAGAAAGACTTTATTTTCATTGGAAAATTTTAATGGAATAGACGACCAGAGTGCGCATTTTCCTGGTTTCGGCCACAAGGACCATCGTCAGGCCTGTAAAATACATCAAATTGTCAACAGGGTATAGATCACAAGTTAAAATTTCAACTAAAATAAATAATTTTCTTCTTGAAATGTCTTGTTGAATATATCTATGACTTGTTAAGTCCGAATCGAGGTATTTTGAATACTATTATCTTATTCAAATATATAGATCTCGAAAAATATTACACTATAACTTATTTAGTTCCGTATACTTATGTTAGAATCCCTTTTAATTATTTCGTTCGTTGACAGGAAAATATAATTACAGCATATAAAACCTTGGATAGCCGATTCCTTAATAGTATACTAACTAAAAAACTGCATTTTTTAATCTATTCCTTTTTTTATATTTTTGCAGACTAAAAAGGGACAATTCAGCGGCTGTTAATGAAGACAAAGAGTGAAAATCTCCCGATGATTAGTAGAATATTTGCTGGAAGAATCATGGAGTTCATTGTCAAAAGAGACAGGCCGATAAAACAAGAATATCTCAACTTAGACATGTCTGGGTTCTGAAAACGTTCGACTTTGTAAGTGTTTAATTTTTCATTCTAAAAGGCATTTTATATTTTTTCAAATCTTCTTCTTCTTGGATGGCTCTACAGCTCGAATCTCTCATAGGCCTAATGTTAATTTCCTATAGGGATTTGTATGTTAATTTCGATTCAAAAGGGGGTCCCCTTTGGAACTTTTTACGCATTTAAAATTTTTTTTTCCAATTATGAAATTTTGTATTTATTTACGATTCTATATTGCGTATAAAATGTCCAAATATGAGATTAAAATTTTGAAAAATAACCATAGTTTATTGCAAGCAGTCAACATTTAAAATGCAAGTTTGAAACTAAGGTGCTATGGGAAACTAAAAATATCTCGACACAAAAAATCTGGTGTGACAGCACGGTGCACAACTTTCTCATACCGAAAGGTAAGAGAAAGTTGTGTGCTGTGCGCCAGTCACACCATATTTTTTTTTTTTTTACTTTTATTCAACTTTTAATGTGACTTGCACAAATAAGATTAATTAAATAATTGTATCCTAATATAAATATTCCAAAATACTCTAGTTGTAAGGGATATTTAGGAAAGGATTACGGGATAAATAAAACAATTATTTAATAAAATAATCTTTATTTAATATTTAAAATAGAAGAGGATAAAATATAATAAATAAATATTTCTTTGTTTCAGAAGGAAGAGCATCCATGTTCGTCATCAACATGATCAAAGAAAGATTATTTACGCAAATGGAAAGTATTTTTAAATAAAAAGTATAAGCAAGCAAGCAAGTGATTTAGTTTGATTCACCTCGAGCAAGGGGCCAGTCGATTGAACTCATCTCTCTGCAAAGTGATTCTCTTCTATTGCGAAATAAAACATCACACACTCCAATTAAAAGGTATTTATTATTTGCATATTTCATTTCCATAAAGGGTTAACATTTATTATTATTATTAATTTCAATAATGAAACCAGAGGGTGGTAGGGTTGTACATTTCCCATTTTCCATTCCAATTAAATTATTTAATAGGCCTACTATTTTCTCTTAGAAATCTTTTATCCATAATATTTTTTAGTAAACTCTTGTCTTTCTTCAAATAATAGAATTTTTATCCTTTATAGGGGCGACTGTTGCTAGAGGTTGTCTTCTCCCTTCATCATCGACCCTGTCGTTTGAGCATCAACATCTGAGCGCACTTCGAGGCCCTCTCTCGACCTCTGCTCTAGGTAAGTCCTGAGCCTGACAATTTCAATTTTATTAGTTCATATCGCAAATATTAATTACATTTTTAAATAAATAAGATTTGGTGGCTGTGAATGTAATAGATTTTGATAGGACAGGTCCCGCCAAATAAAAAGCCTTTATATGCTTCTCGACTTCGGAGACATTAAAAATATCTCGAAACGTCTCCTGAGTCGAGAAGCATATTAAAGCCTTTTTATTTGGTTGAACCTGCCCTATCAAAATCTATTAATTACATTTTTCTTGGGAAAGATCATAGTCTCTCTTTTAATATCTCATGTTTAGAAAAAACCCTCCCCCCTCATTTCCTGATACAATATTTGATTTGTATGTGATTATTATTTGAAGCTAATTATTTGAAGCTATAGAACTTTGCCTCTTTTTCTCTCTCTTGATTAGGCTACTAACAGATTTCTTTTTTGAGTGATTGTAACATTTTTTAATTTTAAAACAAATTAATTTTCTTGATTATGAAAAAATTAAAAATTAAAAAAATTTTAAAACTTAGAAATTCTAATTCTCTTTGGGAACAATCTAATATCTAATATTTCTAATTATTTATAATTTAAAAAAAAATTTCTGTTTAATTCAATTATTTATATAATTATTTAATATATTTTAATTGTTTATATAATAAATATAAATTATATCTATATTAATAGAATTCAATAAGTTGGAATATATCCCTGATACTAAAAAGAAGCATAGGAAGTATTTTATTTAATAGAGGGTGGTTTTTAGGGGTGGATTAATTAAGTAAGTCTGTTAAAAATTATTTATGTTGGAATATATCCCTAATAAATAAATAAATACTAAAAAGAAGCATAGGAAGTATTTTATTAAATAGAGGGTAGGTTTTAGGGGTTGATTAAGTAAGTAAGTCTGTTAAAAATTATTTAAGTTGGAATATATCCCTAATAAATAAATAAATACTAAAAAGAAGCATAGGAAGTATTTTATTAAATAGAGGGTTGGTTTTAGGGGTGGATTAATTAAGTAAGTCTGTTAAAAATTATTTAAGTTGGAATATATCCCTAATAAATACATAAATACTAAAAAGAAGCATAGGAAGTATTTTATTAAATAGAGGGTTGGTTTTAGGGGTGGATTAATTAAATAGTTCTTTTAAAGATTATTTAGGTGAGTTTTAAGGGTGGGTAAACGAGGAAGTCCTTTAATAGTTATTTATTCCCAACGAAATAAAACCCCGTTAGGTTGCAAGTAAATAGAATTTTTATAAATAGAGAATTTATTTGATAATAATAATTTTTGGGCGCTCAGAGAGGAATCCGATTTATCTAAGCCTGTTTGCCTCCTTCCTGTCTGTCAGTTGTATTCGAGACGAGACACGAGTCATTACGTGGAGCTCTTCTTCTCTCTCTCTCTCTCTCGTGTGTTGTTATTTGTGCAAATAAGACGTTCATCCCCCAAACTCATTACTCCCCGTTTGGTCATCTTATTATTAAGGTAATTAATATTTGCATATCTCATTTTCATAACTAATTAAATTTCTATTTTGAATTTTTTTTTCTCTCTTAAAATTGCTTACTACTAAAAATATACTTATAAAATTATCCAATTTTTAAATACAACGCTTTGATGAAGTCGTGTACCCCAGGATGGAAGGTGAGAAAGGGTGTTGTTAATCGCCCCTTCTAATAAACAAAACAGTTATTTTTCTTCAAAAACTAAATTTTAATAGAAAATTATTATTATTATTTTTTTTTATTTTTTACTTTTAAGCAAATCTATTACTTTCTATTCCCTGTCACCCACCCTCCACCCTTCTAACCGAGAATTTAGTTCTATATTATGAAATTATCATACTTATATATAATTGCCTTAAAACCGTGTCCGATGTGTGAAAGAACCAATCAGGCCTCAGGGATAGCGCTGATTGGCGAAATACAGAGAGGGCGGAGCCGGAGAGGCAAATTCAAATTTTTTTTTAACCAGGAGAGATATCAATTTGGTTTCTTCCCTAAAGCCTTCCCTTGATAAGAATCTAAATTCGTTGTTTCAGAGTTTTTTTTAAATTCGGCAGCCCACCCCCCCCCCGAAATTTTTAATTCTTCTATTTCTTCAAATAAAAACATGCTTTTTTGGATTTAAAATTCTTGAATGAATATCTATCAAGAAAAATTTTAAATATTTTTTGTGTAATTGCCCCCCCCCCCCCCCGAAATTTTTAATTCTTCTGTTTCTTCAAATATTAACATGCTTTTTTGGATTTAAAATTCTTGAATGAATATGTATCAAGGGATTTAAAAGTTTAAATTTTTTTTGTGTAATTGCCCCCCCCCCCCCCCCGAAATTTTTAATTCTTCTATTTCTTCAAATATTAACATGCTTTTTTGGATTTAAAATTCTTGAATGAATATCTATCAAGGGATTTAAAAGTTTAAATTTTTTTTGTGTAATTGCCCCCCCCCCCCCCCCGAAATTTTTAATTCTTCTATTTCTTCAAATAAAAACATGCTTTTTTGGATTTAAAATTCTTGAATGAATATCTATCAAGGGATTTAAAAGTTTAAATTTTTTGTGTGTAATTGCCCCCCCCCCCCCCGAAATTTTTAATTCTTCTATTTCTTGAAATATTAACATGCTTTTTTGGATTTAAAATTCTTGAATGAATATGTATCAAGGGATTTAAAAGTTTAAATTATTTTTGTGTAATTGCCCCCCCCCCCCCCCGAAATTTTTAATTCTTCTATTTCTTCAAATAAAAACATGCTTTTTTGGATTTAAAATTCTTGAATGAATATCTATCAAGGGATTTAAAAGTTTAAATTTTTTTTGTGTAATTGCCCCCCCCCCCCCCCCCGAAATTTTTAATTCTTCTATTTCTTCAAATAAAAACATGCTTTTTTGGATTTAAAATTCTTGAATGAATATCTATCAAGGGATTTAAAAGTTTAAATTTTTTGTGTGTAATTGCCCCCCCCCCCCCCGAAATTTTTAATTCTTCTATTTCTTGAAATATTAACATGCTTTTTTGGATTTAAAATTCTTGAATGAATATCTATCAAGGGATTTAAAAGTTTAAATTTTTTTTGTGTAATTGCCCCCCCCCCCCCCGAAATTTTTAATTCTTCTATTTCTTCAAATAAAAACATGCTTTTTTGGATTTAAAATTCTTGAATGAATATCTATCAAGGGATTTAAAAGTTTAAATTTTTTTTGTGTAATTGCCCCCCCCCCCCCCCGGAATTTTTAATTCTTCTATTTCTTCAAATAAAAACATGCTTTTTTGGATTTAAAATTCTTGAATGAATATCTACCAAGGGATTTAAAAGTTGAAAGATTTTTTGTGTAATTGCCCCCCCCCCCCCCCGGAATTTTTAATTCTTCTATTTCTTCAAATAAAAACATGCTTTTTTGGATTTAAAATTCTTGAATGAATATCTATCAAGGGATTTAAAAGTTGAAAGATTTTTTGTGTAATTGCCCCCCCCCCCCCCCGAAATTTTTAATTCTTCTGTTTCTTCAAATATTAACATGCTTTTTTGGATTTAAAATTCTTGAATGAATATCTATCAAGGGGTTTAAAAGTTAAAAGATTTTTTGTGTAATTGCCCCCCCCCCCCCGAAATTTTTAATTCTTCTGTTTCTTCAAATATTAACATGCTTTTTTGGATTTAAAATTCTTCAATGAATATCTATCAAGGGGTTTAAAAGTTAAAAGATTTTTTGTGTAATTGCCCCCCACCTCCCGAAATTTTTAATTGTTCTGTTTCTTCAAATCTTAACATGCTTTTTTGGATTTAAAATTCTTCAATGAATATCTATCAAGGGGTTTAAAAGTTAAAAGATTTTTTGTGTAATTGCCCCCCACCTCCCGAAATTTTTAATTGTTCTGTTTCTTCAAATCTTAACATGCTTTTTTTGATTTAAAATTCTTCAATGAATATCTATCAAGGGGTTTAAAAGTTAAAAGATTTTTTGTGTAATTGCCCCCCACCTCCCGAAATTTTTAATTGTTCTGTTTCTTCAAATCTTAACATGCTTTTTTTGATTTAAAATTCTTCAATGAATATCTATCAAGGGGTTTGAAAGTTTAAAGATTTATTGTGCAATTGCCCCACCCCCCGAAATTTTTATTTTAAAATTCTTGATTTTTTTTAATAGGTCCCTGTCCGCCTGATTTAATTTGCATGCCCGTTGGCTCGAATCAGTTTATTAAAGGGAAATTTAGGCTTGCTTCTTGCCCGTAATTTTCTCATGGCCTTCAAAACCCAGAGGCCGGGCAGGGCGAATACTCAAATTTTAAACTTGATTCATTGTATTTTCATTTAGGCAAAAATAATATGGGCTTTAAAATTAAGAGAAAAACTACTGATCACGTATCGAGACGCCGCCCACCAGGGTCAAGTTGAGATGGGCGCGGCGAAGCCGCGCCTTTCTCAACTTGTTATTAAATAAATGAAAATAGAAATTCTTTAACTTTTATCTCTCGTCAATGGGATAGTAATAAGTGAGATTTTTAGAGGTGGAATTTTTTTCATTGTCTGAATGCTTTCTTTTCTTAAACATTTTCTCCACTCGCCTCTTAATTACAAGTTTCATCAATTCAGTCGATTTTTTTAAAATTTGTTTTTATGCTATGATAGATCGAAATGACTAGGATTCCTTCCCTTTATAATTTTTTTATTTTTTTTGTGTTTATTCATTTTCCGTGCTATGGGTTTGTTTATCGTCTCCTTTTGAAATCTCTATATACTATATTATAACTAAAATTAGAATTTTTACTTTAATTCATTCAGATAATATATTAAATATTTTTTTTTTTTATTTAGAGTATATAAAAAAAAAAATTTTTTTAATAATTTTTTTTACTAGCTACGTACTTGATTTCTTTTTATATATTGGGATCTATGGAAGAGGCGTGGCTTCACCTGGTGGCAAAAAATGAACTAGCGATTGTAGGATTGAATGGCTGAGCTGATACGCAAGTACACGTGTTTTATGAGACAAAAAGTTTAATTAAAAATAAAAAATGGGTGTGACGATACAGGAAATTTGTAGGTTTTCTTCTGCCACACTTAGTAATAGAAATTTTATTTGTGGAGATAATATTATTGATCCTGGTCATGTTTTAAAGTGAGTAATAGTAATGACAGTTTCAATGACAGACCAAATTCTTGCTTTCTGTTTACAAACAACAAGTTTACCAGAAGAATTTCATGAAATAAATGATCAAATTTCATAATAATAATAACAATTGGGATGGATGCTCTTATAAGGCTGGATTAGGAAGTACCTGTAAGCACATTTGGGGCTGTACTTTTATTCTGTAACCGCTATTTATGATATCTGAAATGATGTTAGCCAAAAAGTGTTGGAAATATTTTATTGTAATAATAAATACAAGATAATTAAATGATAAATTAACTAAAAAATTAATACCGGTAATTAAATATAAAATTAATAATTTTTTTTTTTTTTTGTACTTACAAAAATAATTTAGAAGATTTAAAAAATATCACGTGAATGTGTTTGGAGTGCACCACATAAATCAGCTCTTAAAAAAATACGATATGAGAGGCCTTTGCTCGAGCACAATTGTTTTGGAGAAAAACAAGAAAAAGATAGAGGCAAAAATTAAAAAGAAGGCTTCTAAATCTGATAGATTGATTCTTCTACAATAAAATTATTTATAATTTTCACTATACTGTCTTTTTTTTTGGAAAAGAATGAAATCGAACTGTTTCATGCTTAGATGCATGACTTTTACACCCATAAACACAAAGTAGATACACATTGCTTTTATTTTTATAAGGAGAAAATTTCATATTTGTGAATATATTAGTGTATGTATGTATTATTTATTAATCTAACAATAATGTTTACTCGTGGGTTATAACTTTTTTTTTTAAATAATACAATTATATCAGATGTTTAAATGTTCTTGTCCCTTATATCACGTTAAACATATGAAGGTTTATCCTACAATCGCTAGTTCGACTTTAAGCCACCAGGTAGCGTATTGAAATGCTAAAGATCCCAATACCTAATAAAAAATATTTTTTCTCTTCGATCGGTAATGTAGTGTAGTAATAGGGGTGGTTTTTTTGGTTAATCTTTACTATAGGACTCCAAGCCACCCAGGGGGTGCTGGCTTACACTTCACTAGTTCACTCTTTTGACAGCCGAGAATTCCCTAGTTGTTTTATATTTTTTTTAATCTAAGGAAACCGAACTGCGACCGAAGGACCGAAACAATTAGGTCGGGATCCCTGCAAGTTGTTAAAAAAAAAAGATTATTACCTTAACCTGGCCTCGAAGCCCCCTGGGTGGCTTGGAGTCCTATAGTAAAGATAAGCCGGTTTTTTTTTTTTTTTTTTTTTTGGAGGTGTTGGCCCAAAATAGCCACTGATTCAAATAAATTATAATAATTGTTCATCCCTTTATCAATTAATAATTAAATATGTCAAGAGGGATGGAGGGGGCAAATTACATGAATATACAGTATACTCAGGGCCGTGCCTAGGTTATTTAGCGCCCGGGGCAAGTTAGTCCTTTAGCGCCCTTTGTATATATTTTTTACATTGTCACAATAATGTTTCCCGTCCGAAAAAATGTTTTACCTTTTTTTTTAGAGCCGGAACCAAAATTTTTTCCCCGTCCGAAAAAATATTTTACCTCTTTTTTAGAGACGCTAATTTTTGCCGCCCCCGGAACCAAAATTTTTTTCCGCCCGTAAAAATATTTTACCTTTTTTTTTTAGAGACGCTAAATTTTTGCGCCCCTTCAAAATTTGCGCCCTGGGCAAAGGCCCCGGTCGCCCCCCCCCCCCCCCCCTAAGCACGGCCCTGAGTATACTCATCTATTCTATTCTATAAAATTTTCCATAAAATTCACTCAATTTTTTTTTTTTAAATAGAAAGATTTGTTAAAATAAAAAAAAAAAAAAAATATAAATAAAAAACAAAACAAACCCTTGGAAGAAAATTGAACAAAAACGAATTATACCTTTCAAATTAGAAACAAATCAAGTAGGCTATTTAATTTAAAAAAAAAAAAATATTTTTTATTAATCCTCTATCTGAATGAATTGAAGTAAAAATTATAATTTAAATTGTATTAATTCCCCATTTGAAGCTAACTAAGTATCAGAAAAACATACTAATATACTTTTATATTTAAACATGGGAAAGGAAAGGATTACGGGAAAATAAAACAATTATTTAATCAAATAATCTTTATTGAATATTTAAAACATGATGATAGAAGAGTATAAAAAAAAAATAAATATTTCTTTGTTTCAGAAGAGAGCAAATCCATCTGCGTCAAAGAGGCCAAGGGGCCAGTCGATTGAACTCATCTCTCTGCAAAGTGCCTCTTCTCCAGTGCGATTCTGTTTGTGAGAATAAAACGTCACACGCACCCCCTCTCCACAATTAAAAGGTACTTATAATTTGCATATTTCTCTTGAAGAAAGGGTTAACATTTTATTTTTATATTTTCTTTTTAAAACATTGTCAGGAATATTAATATTATTGTTTATATTGTTTACATTATATTTTTATATATGTATGTTATTCGTGAATATATAAATAAACATATTCAAATAGTTTCAATATATTATAATTTAATATTACATGGTGCCGAAACCGATTTAAATATTATTGAAATATGCCGAATAATAGAAATAATGTTGAAGGTAATTCTCAAATTATGAATATGGATAATTGTATTAATTTAAGGCCTCCAAATCCAATTCAACTAGAGAGCAATAAGAATAATGCCTTAGTATGGAAGCATTGGATTCAGAATTTCAACTGGTATGCTACAGCTATAGGAATAGAGAAGAAAACTCCTGAAAAACAGGTAGCGATCTTTATGACTCTTATTGGTCCAGAGGCTATAGAAATATATAACACTTTTACATTAAGTGAAGTCGAATCTAAAGATTTAAATACAATTAAAAATAAATTTAATGATTATTTTACTCCTAAATTAAATAAAACTTATGAAAGACTTCTGTTTAATAGAATTTCTCAGCAAAATAATCAAACCTTCGATGAATTTTTGACCGAATTGATAAACCAGGCAAAAAGATGTCAATTTGGAAACTCATTGGAAGAATTTTTATTGGACAAGATTGTCGTTGGCATTTTAGATAATGATTTAAGAGAGAAACTTCTAGCAGAAGATAATCTTACTTATAATAAGGCAGTAAAATTATGCAAATCAAAAGAATTAGCGAAGATTCAAGTAAATGAGATGAAAGAACCAACAATAAATGAAATTAAGAAGAAGAAAGATCAAAATCCTCAAAACTTTAATAAAAGTAAAGAAAAATCTAACAATGAAGGAAAGAAGAATGAAAAATTTAATTGTCGTCGATGTTGTACCCTTCATGGACCTAAGCAATGCCCAGCTTTTGGAAAGACCTGCGGAAAATGTAATAGAAGAGGACACTTCACCAAGGCTTGCCGGACTAAGAAAATAAATACTCTAGAAGAAAGTGAATCTGAAGAAGATAATGGATGCTCGTTTGTAATTTCAAGTCTAAAGGATAGGAAAAATTCAAGAGATTGGCTTGAACCATTGAGCTTACCTGGCAATAATGAAATTCTTTTTAAATTAGATACTGGAGCTCAATGTGATGTTTTAAGTAAAGATATAGCTCAAAAATGTAATCTGAAAGTTCAGCCCTCAAGAACAAAATATTTAGTATCTTTTAGTAACAATAAAACTCAAGTTGAAGGTGAAACAAAAGCTGAAATTACTACGAAAAAAGGATTAAAAAGTACAATTAAATTTCTCGTGGTCGGTCCTGGCTATCAACCCATCTTAGGCAGTTCAACGTCTGAGAAATTAGGGTTCATCAAAAGAATAAATACATTTCAAAAGGAACACGATATTTTTCAAGGTATAGGATGTTTAAAAAATTTTGTCTACGATATTGATTTGGTAGATAATCCAGATTTAAGAATTCATCCTCCTCGACCGATACCATTTGCTTTGCGAGAAAGTGTTAAAGCTGAATTAGATAAAATGGTGAAGCAAAAGATAATTAAACCCATCACTGAACCTACTCCAGCAGTATCGCCATTAGTGGTAGTACGTCAAAAAGGAAAAATCAGGTTGTGCATAGATCCAACAGATCTGAATAGAAACTTAAGAAGACGACATTATCCTCTACAGACCTTAGATGAAATAACAGCTAAGTTACATGGATCTGAAATATTTACACTCTTGGATTGTGTCAAAGGATTTTGGCAAATCAAAGTGACTGAAAGAACATCAAAATATCTAACATTTGGAACACCTTGGGGAAGATATTCATTTTTAAGACTTCCTTTCGGACTTAGTTCAGCTCCGGAGATATTTCAACAAACAATGAGTCATCTCCTGAGAGATATAGATAATGTTGAATGTTCAATGGATGATATTTTAATACATACAAAGAATATAGAAGAAAATAAAAAAGTCACGAAAAAAGTAATTCAACGTTTAAATGAAGTTGGATTAAAATTAAATTTTGAAAAATGTATTTTTAACACACCAAGTTTAATTTTTCTTGGACATAAATTGTCAAAAAATGGTCTAGAACCAGATCCTTCAAAAGTAGAAGCAATTGAAAGATTGAAATCCCCGTCGAATATTAATGAATTACAAAGATTTCTGGGAATGTTCACTTATCTTGGAAAGTTTATTGAAAATTTATCTGAGAAAACGGCTCTACTCCGAGAATTATTACATAAAGATAAAGAATGGAATTGGGAAACGAAACATCAGAAATGTTTTGAAGAATTGAAACAGCTCTTGAAGACTCCTCCGGTTCTACGATTTTATAATCCACGGGAATCAGTAACCTTATCAGTTGATGCAAGCAAAAATGCATTAGGTGCTGTACTTCTCCAGAATAATCAACCTGTTGCTTACAGTTCAAAGTCGTTGACCAAGTCACAACTTAATTATAGTCAACTAGAAAAAGAAGCCCAAGCTATTTTAACGGCTTGTAAAAAATTTCATCCTTACATTTGGGGTAATAAAGAACTAACAATCGAAACCGATCACAAGCCCCTTGAAATTATAATTAAAAAATCTCTTTATGATGCGCCAGCAAGACTACAAAGAATTTTATATGAAATTAAACCTTATAATCCAAAAATTGTATATAAAAAAGGAACAGAACTTTATATTGCAGACACATTAAGTAGAGATTGCATTCCAATTAATCAAGAAACAGATGATAATGAAGAATTTGAAATTCACTTAATTTTACCTATAACAAAAAGTAAATTAGTAGATTTAAAAAAGGAAATTGAAAATGAAACGGAAATGAAACTTCTTAGGGAACAAATCTTGGCAGGTTGGCCCCAAGATAGGAATTCATGTCCGCAAGAGATCCAAAAATACTGGAATTTTCGTGAAGAATTAGCAACCTATGAAAATATAATTCTTAAGGGATCACAGATAGTCATTCCGAAAAAATTAATTCCTTTTATACTAAAAGAACTACACAGAAGTCATCGAAATGTTGAGTCAAATTTGCGATTGGCAAGGGAACATGTATTTTGGATTGATATGACTAATGATATTAAAGAATTTATAAGAAAATGTTCCATCTGTAAAATACATGGAAAAGATAATATTCAACATGAAATCATCATTCAAGATGTACCAACAAGACCTTGGCAAATAGTAGGTACTGATTTATTTCAATTTAAAAATAAAAATTATTTATTGATTGCAGATAGTTACTCAGGATTTTACGATTTTATGGAAACCAAATCAACTACTAGCTTTACTATAATAAATATTTTAAAATATTGGTTTTCTCTACATGGTATTCCGGATGAATTAAGAAGTGATGGAGGTCCACAGTTTTCATCTAGAGAATTCAAAATTTTTTCAGAAAATTGGTCGTTTGAACATAGGATTTCCAGTCCACACTTTCCTAGATCCAATGGTCTAGCGGAAAGATATGTTCAGGAAGCAAAGAATCTTCTAAGAAAATGTGGAAATGATAAGTCTGATATATGGTTAGCTCTTCTTAACTCAAGAAACATCCCAAGAGACAACATTGGTTCACCTACCCAAAGGCTTATGGGAAGAAAAACCAAAACACTGCTCTTAACAGCAGAAGAAAAATTAAGGCCAGAAATAATAAATCCATCATTAGTAACAGAGAAGCTAAAAAAGGCTAAAGAACTTGAAAAATTTAATAGCGATAGGAATAAAATTGCCCCACTAAGTTCATTCAAAAAAGGCCAAGATGTTTGGTGGAGAATTTCTCATCGCAATTGGGGACCTGCAACGATAGTCGACGAGGCTCCAGGTCACTCATTTATTATTCAAACGCCTACAGGAGAAAGATACAGAAGAAATACTTGGTTTTTGAAAACAAGAGAAGATAGAAATATGATGGATAAAACAGACAACAATCAACAGGACACGGACAAATCAGACAACAATATAGGACGGACAACAATCAACAGTCAAAAACTAACGACAAGAAGTGGAAGAATAATTAAGCAGCCCACCAGATTTAATTTATAAATTGTTTAATTTATTAAAAAAAGGAAGATGTCAGGAATATTAATATTATTGTTTATATTGTTTACATTATATTTTTATATATGTATGTTATTCGTGAATATATAAATAAACATATTCAAATAGTTTCAATATATTATAATTTAATATTACAAACATATTTATAAAATTATCCTTTGTCTAAAAACTTGAAACCAGAGGGTGTAATAGGGTGTACATCTTTAATATCATTAATATTTTTTCCTTAAAAATAAGTGTAAAAAAATCGTTTATCAATATTATTTTTTATTTTTATGTAAACTCTTTTTTTTCTATACACAAACACACGAATCATATTTAATAGAAAAAAAAAAATTTAAGGTTAGGGGTGGCTTATTTTTTAATGTGAATAAAATAAAACTTGTCTGTCTTAGCCTTTAATAATGAAATGTGCTTAAAAAAATAATGGAAAAAAAAGAATTGCTTTAATATTTATTTATTTTTGGAAACTCGGAGCACAAATTCACGAGTCGTCAGTCAGTTGCTTTCTTGTTGATCCTGGAGTCAGTTCGTTTGAAAGATTCCCTAAAGTGTTTAGCTTCTCATATATTGTGTTTATATAGGGTGTAATCGGGTTCACATCTTCCCTTCTCATTTTAATATCATTAATATTTTTCCTTAAAAATTAGTGTAAAAAAATCGTTTATTAATATTATTGAAAAGTACTCAATTAATATTATTTCATCAAAATCTTTGTTATAGGATCACCTGATAAGGAATTCGACATCATGAGGGATAGATAAATCATATGGAAATGCAGCTACATAAAAGAGGTAAATCAACGTTTTTAATTTTCACTTTAATAAAAAAAAAAAAATAGAATTTCTTAACGTCTTTGACTCGAGTCCCAGTGAACTTAAATAATATCTTAAAAAATAAAAATTTTTCTCATTACTATTAAAATAAATATGAATAATTAAATTTTTTCAAATTATAATTAGATATTTTTGAAGTACTATCATTAGAGTTTGCAAATAAAAAAAACTCGGAAAATAACTTATTTAGTTGCGAATTCTTATGTTAGAATGCCTTTTAATTATTTCGTTCGTTGACAGGAAAATATAATTACAGCATATAATTTATAATTAAAATTAGGACACAAACCTTGTATAGCTGAATCATTAATTTAATCAATACTAATAATTCAAAAACTTTTAAATATATTCCTTTTTTTATATTTTTTCAGACTAAAAAGGGACAACTCAGCGGCTGGTAATGAAGACGAAGAGTGAAAATCTCCTGATAATTAAGAAATTATTTGCTGGAAGAATCATATGTAGTGCATTATCAAAAGAAACAGGCCGAAAAAACAAGAATATCTCAACTTAGACATCGTCTTTTTCTGAAAACGTTCGTCTTTGTAAGTGTTTAATTTTTTTATCTAAAAACTCTCCACTGCAATGACTAATAATAATAAGAAATGTTCATTTAATTTAGGGTGGCCCTATGAACTCATGAATTTATTTTACTTATTTTAAGAGTAGACAATTTCTTAGATTTTTTTGGAACTTGTTCACCCTTCCCCGGATACACCCTTATGTCACTTATTTTTTTTTTCTTTACCTGGGGCTTTTTCAAGAAAATTATTTATAAATAAATCATTTGTCAATTAGAAAATGTGTAATTAAATCATGGACTCGCAATTTAAAAAATTATAATTGAAGCAATTTTTGAAAATTTTTTTAGATAAAAAATAATTAACTTTCTTGAGAAGGACCCATTCCATTAAATTTTAAAAAATATTTAATATTTATATTATTTTATGTATTATTAATTACAAGTTGAGCTAATTGTATTTATTAATTAGTGGAAAGTTTATTGGGAATCAGGAATTTATTTTTTTATTGTAAATGACTTTAGCTATTTAAAAATTAAAATCACTTTTATTAATTTAATTAGGCTACATAATATCAATTCAGAGCTTTATTTAACAATAATTATAATAATGCATTTTTTGTTTGCAGATATTTGCATCTTGGATGGATCAAGAAGTCGTAAAAATGCACTTGTGGTCTGGCCTTCGTGTATGTTGACGTGAGAGAAAACTACAAATTCTTGAGTATAATATATGCATAAATACTTTAATTTTTTATATAATAAATATAAATTATATCTATATTAATAGAATATATTTATTTTTATTATACAGCGGCGTAACCAGCGTTTGAGGGCGGGGGGGGGGGGCGAAGCTCAACTAGGGCGCCGATTTTCCAGGGGGCTCCGCCCCTGGACCCCTTGCTCGCCTTCGGCGATCAATTGCCCGCCTTTGGCGGGCAAATTTCTTGCATCCTGTAATTTCCTCAGCGAATTTGTAAAACAAATGAATTATTTACATGTTTTTTAATGACACCTGTATGATTTTGTTTTGATTTTTCTTTGCTTTTACGAAAAATGTCGTTTTCTTCTGTGATTATTTCAAAAACTATTCAGTTTTCGGAAAATTATCAAAGAATAAAAACTTTTTAAAATTGAGTATTTTATCATAATATAACAATGAAAATTTCGAAATTTCTGAAAAAACTTATTAGGTAAAGTACTAGTTCCAAGTGACGTATTTACTCCAAAAGTTGATAGAAATCTACAATTTTAGTGTAAGGAGCATATACCAAATTTCATCGATCTAGCTGCTTTGGTTTTTAAGCAATCGTTTTCACACACACAAACACACACACAGACGTAATTCCAAAAGAACATACGAGAGTCTCGGGGAAGTCATTCTTATGGGCGGGTAGCAAGTACTAAATAAACGGGTTCGAGCGGACGGGCATGCAAATGAAATTTTATTTAAAAATTGCTAGACATTCGTTCATTCATTCACTAAATCTCGGGCGGGAATGGGCGGATTTGAAAAAATTCCGGGCGGGCTCGGGCGGGCCTGAAGAATGGTAAAAGCCCTTTCATTTTGAGAAAATCGAAAAAAAATCGAAAAAAGCGCCAAGGGCTCGATGCGCCTGGGGCGGGGGGCTCGAGCCCCCCCTCGCCCCCCTGGTTACGCCACTGTCTGAAACACACTTACTTTTGCCATTGGCCAAATGGTTTTTCCAACGGCCATTTAATTAAGTTAAAAAAAAAAAGACTTTCTTTACGCAAATGAACAACAGCTTGAAAATTTACAAACGGAAGAAAAAGTTGTAATGGATAAACCCATTCCCCCACTTTTATTAACAAAATGATGATAATTTTTCTTAATTTTATTTGAAAGGAATTTTTAAGAAGAAATAAAAATAATATTTTTAAAATATAGATATTTATTTAAATAAAATAGTATACAAAAATTGTTTAAAAAAAAAAAATATTAAAATTTAATGTTGAATATAAAAATAGAATATATAAAATAAAAATATATTCTCAAATATTAAATTTCAAAAAATACGAATAAAAAATAAAACAGAAAGGAGAAGAGAATGGAAGAATGGAGGGAGTGGGGGACCTGACTCGAAGCCTGGGGAAATAGAATAACGGCGGACAAACGTGAAAAGGAAAAGAAAAAAGACCTCCCTCGACTCTCACACGCTCAACATGACAAATCGCTCTCTCTGAGGTCTTCACCAAAAACAAATTCAAATATACCCAGTATTTTTATGCAAATTCATTACTACATATCCCAGTAATTATTCTATGTGCAATATCAATTACCAAGCATCCAAATTTCTCTATATTCGTTAATCGGAAGACAGCCAGAGCCTGAAACAGAAAAATATTCAAACAGCATCATATCTTTATTTCTACAATCAAATTCTTCACTTACCTAAATCAAGCGGCTTTCAAGACATCGAAAGATGAGTAGACACAATAATTAATCCTCTGTGATCACAAGGGCGGATCCAGAGGTGTTTCTCGGGGGGGGGTAATTTGGAGTGACTCGTCGCACAGCACACTATTTTTTCTTAATTTCAGTAATTTAAAGGCGCATTCTGTACTTGTTTGCCAGAATATAAATACAAATCAAATTTTTAAGTATTAATTTTTAAAATTTTACGTGAAAAATAAATTTTTTTGCAAAAAAAAGGTATTTTTTCAAATCTCGGGGTGGGGGGGTAATTACCCCCTTTACCCCCTTGTATCCGCCCTTGTGTGATCACAAACATTTTAACAATTAAATTTTATGAACAATTGAACTTTTCTAACATAATAATTCAAACAAAATAAAAAATAATAATTTGCATTGAAATAATTTTTCTAAATATCAAAAAAATATCATTAATATAAAAATATTAAAAATAATTATAACTTTTACAAATAATAGGAGTAATATTTCTGAAATTCTCATATAATAATTTTATAATATTCAAAGCATTGCACAATCTTTTTCTAATATAATTATAAATAATTTTAATCACAAACCAAACGCAAAGAACGTTTTTTCTAAACAAAGAAAATAATAATAAATATTTGTAAGGCTTAAACGTTAATCAATCTCTTTATTAAAATACTTTTATTAAATTTCTCACATATCTATCTCATTATTAAAACTTTATTTGCAAAACAAAATCCAAATACTACTTGCTTCATGAATGAAAATAAAATCGTTAACTTTTCCTAGTGTTAAACAACTTGTTTTATTTCCAGATTAGTTTAGATCAACCTTAATTAAAATAAATATATATTTTCTTTTCCCTAACCTTCAAAATCCTGCGGATAACATCCCTATATAATAAAATAAATGCGAAGCAGATGATTACCTTCCCTCCCTACCGGCATAAAGATATCGCACAGAGTTCTTAAAGATAACATTTTACTGATCTGACATGAATCTGACATCCGCAATAGTTACCCTAAAGATAACATAAAGATATCCAAAAAGCCTCCAACGAGCCATTTTGAGGCATCTTTAAGAACTCATGAAAAAGATATCAAAAAGAGATCATTTTTTAGAGTTCAGAAAGAGATCAATTTAAAGTGACTATATTGTTAACGTTTATGTGTTAGAAATTTTAGGTTAATTGTAAATACCAGAAGCAGGCGGTTTACTTGGCGTGTAGATGCAGGTGGAGATGCAAAATAAGTAAATAAATAAAATTTATTTTCAGGATTTTTTATTGTTGACGACCAACCGCAGTATATTGGTTTAGGTTATCATAAGTAACCATCATCAGGTCTGATGGGTCTTATGATAACCGAAATCGAAACGAAAATCGATTTTCGATTAAAATCGAAATCGATTCGACCAACCCTAGTCGATTGAATTCATCTCTCAGCTGTTTTTCCTTTGCGATTCAATTGATATTAGTGAGAATAAAACATAAACATCACACACCCCTCAACTCTTAAACACAAAATTCTCCTGGGAGATTTGAATGCTAAAATAGGAAGAGAGCGGATATTTATCCCTACGATTGTGAAACATAGTCTACACGAGACCAGTAACGATAATGGCATAAGCTTCATAGAGTTCGCCACTTCTAAAGGTATATTCGTGTCGAGCACGAATTTACAAAGGATAAATATCCATAAAGGAACATGGGTGTCTCCAAACGGAAGAACTGTCAACCAAATTGATCACATCGCTATAGACCAAAATATTAAGCACTGGGTCGCAGACGTGAAGACGGCTAGAGGGGCGGAAAGTGATAGTGATCATTTTCTGGTGAAAAGTCATTTGAATATACAAATCAAATGGCTAAAAAGAGATAAAGGAGAGACGATCAAAAAGTTCGACAAGGATAAATTGAACGACGAGAGGTGGAAAGAAGAGAGGGCAAGAGAGGAATGGCTACGAGGGAACTATGTGGACGGGAGAGAAAGTTTCTATAAAGTAAGGAAAGATACCCAAAATGTCCTCAGAAATGCAAAAAGGAACTTTCTAAATAGAATCCTCTTAGAAATGGAGTCCGATTTTCGAGAGAATAAGCCAAGACATCTTTATTATAAGATAAATAAATTAAAAGGGAAGATCGGACATAGGCAAAAATTTATTAAGAATTGGGACGGAAATCTTTTAACCGATGATAACGACATCTCAAAGAGAAGAATTTTTTAATATTTTAAAAACATTCTTAATTGCGACGAACCTATGTCAATTTTATTTGAATTTCTTCCTGGCAGAAGCAGATAAATGTCTGGGAGAGTTTGGGATCCCAAAAAAATTGGTAAACCTAATTAAAGACTGTGAACAAGAAACAACAGACAAAGTTAAACTTGGTAACCAGCTGGCTGCGGAGTTTGAAATTGCATCTGGCCTGAAGCAGGGAGACGGACTGTCACCAATTTTGTTTAACATCATGTTGGAAAAAGTATTTCGGGAGGTCTCTGAGATGTGCCCGGAGGGCCTCTATGTAGGGAAGGATAAGATGGCCATGCTGGCTTACGCGGATGATATAGCTCTTTTGGCAGGATCTTCAAGTGAGCTAGCGTGCCTGGTATGAAGATTGGAAGATCAGGCCAGTAAAGTAGGTTTACAAATTAATGAAGATAAGACAGAATATCTAGTCTTAAGACGGGATACAATGCTTACAACACCCAGACATGAACCTCTCCTAGCAAACAAAAAGAAATATAAGCAAGTCACTGAATTCAGATATCTAGGCTCAATATTCTCTGACGATGGATCTGATGAAATGGAGATCAATGCTCGCTTGCAGGCAGGAAGTCGATGCTAGGTTTTTGAACGTGAAGTTCTAAGAAAGATCTTTGGCCCTGTACGAGACACTAGTACGGGAGAATGGAAAAGACGGAACAACAGAGAGCTAGAGGAACTATACGGAGAGGCTAATATTGTGGGGATTATGAAGAGCAGGCGTCTACAATGGCTTGTACCCTCACGTGGCGCGCATGGACAACTCGCTTTGGCCAAGAGTGGCATTCATCTTCAAACCAATGGGACGACCGAGGATGAGATGGATGGATGGAGTCAGGAACGATCTGGCTGCGATCGGAGAATGGGAAAACTGGAGAGATTAAACAAAGGATCGTTCCCTCTGGAGGCAGATTTGTTCATCATCGCGCGGTCCTTTGGGCCTATTCGCGTAAAGTAAAGTAAGGAAAAACAAACAGGCTGCATTTTATTTTTTATCTCGTCAAAAAAAAAATCTGGTGGGACTATCGCACAGCACACAACTTGCTCTTACCTTCGGTGTTCGAAA
This sequence comes from Euborellia annulipes, assembly GCA_023213315.1. Classification (NCBI taxonomy): domain Eukaryota; kingdom Metazoa; phylum Arthropoda; class Insecta; order Dermaptera; family Anisolabididae; genus Euborellia; species Euborellia annulipes. The sequence goes on from JAKCPI010008182.1 coordinate 21,732, forward strand.
ATTGTGTTCTGTGCTTGACACACCAGATTTTTTGTGTCGAGATATATTTAGTTTCCGCCGATATATTAGAATTTTTTTTTTTTTTTTTTATTTTCACATTTGACATATATTAGAATTCAAGATGTAAAATTTATAAACATGAGAAAATATTTATATTTTGTTCCCATGGCAACCATTTCTCCCATCTTTCCTATGGAGTACAAGAGTAAAGTGGTCTTCAGAAGATTTCAATTACAAAATGAGAATATTCATTTTAAAGAGCATCTAAAAAATAATTGATTTTTGAAATTTAATCAAAATCGCTGGATCGAATTTTAAGAAAATCGAAAAAAAACTGATAAACTACATCAGTAAAGTACTAGTACTTTTTGGCCGATTTTGATTAAAAGCTTATTTTCATGCTCCAGAGGGGTATCTAACTTAACTATAAAATTTCAACTTCCTAGGTCATTTCGTTCTTGAGATATTTTATTCACAGACAGACAGACCATTCCTCGAAAACCATTTTTTTGGATTCACGGGACCTCAAAACGTGTATATCCGTCAAAATCTCGACATCAAATTTTGGATACTTTATTTATTAACCTATATAGAGGTAGAGGTAAGAGAAAGTAAAAAAAATCTGGTGTGACTGTCGCACAGCACACAACTTTCTCTTACCTTCGGTAATCGAAAGTTGTGTACTGTGCTTGTCACACCAGATTTTTTGTGTCGACATGTATTTAGTTCCCGGCAGTAGGGAATATTTGAATTCAGATGTAAAATTTATAAGTATGGGAAAATATTTATATTTTGTTACCATGGCAACCATTTCTCCTATCTTTTCTATGGAGTGCAAGAGTAAAGTGGTCTTCAAACAATTTTGAGGGCAAAACGAGAATATACATTCGAAAGAGCATCTAAAAAATAATTGATTTTTGAATTTTAATCAAAATCGTTAGAGCGAATTTTGAGAAAATCGAAAAAAACTGAAAAAGTACATCAGTAAAGTACTAGTACTCTTTGGCCGATTTTGATTAAAAGCTTATTTTTCCGGTCCCGGGGGGTGTTTAACTTATATATAAAATTTCAGCCTCATAGCTCAATTCCTTCATGCTTAAAAGTGAACACAGACACACACACACACACACCCACCCACCCACCCACCCACCCACCCACCCACCCACCCACAGACAGACCATGTCGCGAAAACCACTTTTTTGGATTCAGGGGACCTCAAAACGTGAAGATCCATCAAAATCTCGACATCGAATTTTTGACATGAAACCAATACTTTCTCTCTATATATATATTACATATATACATAGGTAAGAGAAAGTAAAAAAGATAAAATAATAATTTATTTTTTAACTTTTCGAAAAAAAAAACCTATCATATGATTTCTATTATGAAAATTGAATTTTTGTATTTAAAAAGGATATTAGGGAAAGGATTAAGGGATAAATAAAACAATTATTTAAAAAAAAAATTAACCTTTATTGAATATTTAAATTATGTTGTTGATTGAATAGGATAAAAAATAATAAATAAATATTTCTTTGTTTCAGAAGGAAAAACATCATCGATATTCCGTCATCATCGTCATCAAAGAAACAGGACTTGCGTCATTGGAAATTATTTTTAAAAACTTGCAAAGCAAGTCTTTTATTTGCATTCACGTCGAGCAAGAAGCCAGTCGATTGACTCTCTGCCCTTCTTCCATTGCGATTCTGTTGATATTAGTGAGAATAAAACATCACACACCCCTCAACTCTTCATTCAAAGGTATTTATTATTTGCATATTTCATTTTCATTAAGGGTTAACATTCTATTGTTAGATTTTCTAAGGTTTTTTTTTTAACACTCACTTTTTCCCACTCACACACACATACATACAGTCTTTTATTCAACTTAGGCCATTTAAAACTTTTTACGATACCCGTTATTTGTAAATATATCTACCGGACTGCCTGGGATCCGAACCCTCGACCCTTGGTATACGTGGCAGGCGAGCTGCCAACTACACCAAGCCCGATGGCATAAAATTATCTATTATTTTAAGGTGCGCGTCTCGGCGTGCTAATTTTGGGACTTTCTAGCGGCCACAATTTTGAAGCTATCGACCTCAATTTTTTTTAAAATTAAAGCTATTTAAAATATCTACAACTTATAGAAGCCCTTTTTTTTGATTTTCGAAAAAAAAAAATTTTTTTTTAGATTAATCGCATTAAATAAAAGATATTTAAAAAAAGGAGCTCTATAAGTTGTAATCGTGTGTTCAAAAATAATTAATTTTCAACCCTTAATTAATTAGCTGGAAGCTCTAGAATGAAATGAAATAAGTCCCTTATATTCCTATGGGGAACACTAACGCCATCTCTTGCCGCCTCGAGTCAATCGTGTTTTAACGGTTTTTCGAGACGCGCACCTTAAATAATGAAACCATAGTGAGGAAAGGGGGTGTACATTTTCCATTCCAATTAAAATATTATTGATAAGAGAAGTGACTGTTCAACGATTAGAATGATAGACAGGAAGAGAGGATGTCAGCCAAAAGGAGAGCCTCTATCGAATAAAATTCTCCACTCAGAAGACGTTTCGGGTTTAATTAAATAAATCCATCATCAGTTCTTAAGAGATTATTGGCAAACTCAAGGTGTACACCATTGAGATGCAGATAGAGTTGTTATATATAAACATATACAAAATTATATAAAAATTCAAAATTTGTATATCAGATTACAGATGCTCTTCAGTCAACACGGCCAAGTCTCAAATGTGTAATAAACTCTATCTGCATCTCAATGGTGTACACCTTGAGATTGCCAATAATCTCTTAAGAACTGATGATGGATTTATTTAATTAAACCCGAAACGTCTTCTGAGTGGAGATTTTTATTCGATAGAGGCTCTCCCAGGGCCGGAACTAGAAGATTTTTTAGGGGGGGGGGCAAAGTTTAATTTGCCGCCCCCTCCTTAAAATTTTCTATCCAAAATTCATATCATTTTACCTTTTTTTTAGTAAATCTTTCTTTAATTGCCGCCTCCTGATATCTGCCGCCCGGGGCACATGCATCCACTGCCCCCCCCCCCCCCCCTAGATCCGGCCCTGGGCTCTCCTTTTAGCTGACTTCCTGTCTATCATTCTAAAATATTATTTTTATTTTTCCTTAAAATAAGTAAAAAAATCGTTTGTCAATATTATTTTTAAATACTGCCTGGAAAAGCATTTTGAGGGGTGCTAGTCGATTTATAGAAATCTTTGCAAACGTGAAAAGTAATAACCTTTTTTTTTATATTTGTCGTCAGGTTATATGGGATGCGAGAGTATATGTTAAGCCTCTATTTAAAGATAGAATAGAATTTTACTATACTAGATATTCCAACAAATATTGCCTCTTCCTTTGAGATTCATTAATAAGGGATGCTTTTTAAGGGTGTCTGAATAAAATATTCTCATATACTGTAGTTAAAATAGATATTTGTGAAAGGATTACGGAATAAATAAAACAATTATTTAACAAAAATAATCTTTATTCAATATCTATATATAACTAGCCGCGCCGCCCGCCTTCGGCGGGCTTCGCGTCTAGCACGGGGGCTACGCCCCCCTGGACCCCCCTCCAACTGGCTCGGGCCCGCCTGCGGCGGACCCTCGCCTTTCTTAATTATGAGAAACTGCGTGGTGCCTAGAGAGGGGGGCTACGCCCCTGGACCCCCCTCCAACTGGCTCGGGCCCGCCTGCGGCGGACCCTCGTCTTTCTTAATTATGAAAAACTGCGTGGCGTCTAGACAGGGGGCTACGCCCCCTGGACCCCCCTCCAGCTGGCTCGGGCCCGCCTGCGGCGGACCCTCGCCTTCCTTAATTATGAAAAGAAAATTTTTTTTTTTTTTAAACATTCACACTTTTTTCTCATTCACACTTACACTCACACACACATTCACACAGTCTTTTCGGCAACTCTGGCCATTTAAGACTTTATACGATAACCGTTGTAATTAATAAATGTATTTGGGGTTCAGGCATTTTTATTTAAGCCATCTGGTATCCAAATGGCTTAAATAAAATCATCGGACTGCCTGGGTCCGAACCCGCGACGTTTGGGATAGGAGGTAGGCACGCTACCTACTATGCCACACCCAGGGGCCTGAAAATTATTATTACTACGTATTCCAATCCAGTGCCTGCTTGAGGATTTGTTTACATTCATGGAATACACAAATGAAAAGAATACAAAAATATTCCTCTGTACATTTCCTATGGGAGAAATCGTAACTTTAGGAATTAATAACTCAAAAAGTTATAGGAATTTCGGGACCCGAGTATTTTTCCGGGACTCTCCATAACCTCCTCTATAAGACTGCAAAATTTCGTTTCAAAATTCCAACGGGAAGTTGGTCAAACAGAGCGTGACAGACGGACGGACGGACGGACACTCCGCAATTATTATATATAGATAATTGCGGAGTGTCCGTCTGTCCGTCCGTCCGTCCGTCTGTCACGCTCTGTTTGACCAACTTCCCATTAGAATTTTGAAACGAAATTTTGCACGCTTATAGAGGACGTTATAGAGAGTCCCGGAAAAATACTCGGGTCCCAAAATTCCTATAACTTTTTGAGTTATTAATTCTTAAAGTTACAATTTCTCCCATAGGAAATGCATAGAGAAAATTAATGTATTCTTTGCAGTTGTGTATTCTATGAAGGTAAACAAATCCTCAAGCAGGCACTGGACTGGAATATTTTTTTTTTTTTTTTTTTTTTTTTTAAAAACATTCACACTTTTTTCTCATTCACACTCACACTCACACACACATTCATACAGTCTTTTCGGCAACTCAGGCCATATAAGACTTTTTACGATATCCGTTATTAAATAATTTATCTATTAGGGGTCCAGGCATTCTTATTTAAGCCATTTGGTATCCAATTGGCTTAAATAAAATCATCGGACTGCCTGGGGTCCGAACCCGCGACGTTTGGTATATGAGGTTAGCACGCTAACCTCTACGCCATGCCCCGAGGGCCTGGAATATTTAGTAATTAATTTTCTTTTCATAATTTAGAAAAGTCGAGGGTCGCCGCAGG
>JAKCPI010008183.1:0-41516 GCA_023213315.1 Euborellia annulipes
TTTTTTTATTCGTGAGTGCTGACTTTCTGCCAAATACCATTCGTCTAAAAATAAACCTGATGCCAATCACCCATTCTCAGAAACCATTAAATCGAGCAAAAAATAAAAACAATAAAATTATGTTCTATTTTTATCATATTCATCAAATTAATAAAAAAAAAAAAACTTGCATTTTATATGTTGACTGCTTGAAATCTAAACTATGGTTTTTTTTTCAAAATTTTAATCTCATATTTGGACATTTTATACACATTAGAGAATCAATCCTAAATAAATACAAAATTTCATAAGAATTGAAAAAAAATTTTTAAAATGCGTAAAAAGTTCCATAGGGGTCCCCTTTAGAATCGAAATTAACATGCAAATTGCCCCATAGTGATTTAATTTAAAATTGGCTCTATGGAAGGAAGAGCCGGAAAGTGAATTTGGAAAAAACGAATTACATCAGCAAAGTGTACTTCATGCAATTTTCACAAAATATTAGTGATATACTTTTTAAATCTTGTGTTACCAGATTTTTCGTGTCGAGATATATTTAGTTTCCGCCGTTATAAGCATCTAAAAAAAAAGATTTTTGAATTGTAAACAAAATCAGCGAATTTTGAGAAAATCGAAAAAAAACTGAAAAAGTACATCAGTACAGTGGCGGATTAATGCAATTTTGTCGGGGGAGCGGTTTTTTTTTTATTTAAGGGCTTTGTCAGCATCTATGACCATTTAGACCCCTTTCCTATTTATTTAAATTGATTGGTAACAAATTCAATTGAAATTAAAGAGCGGAAATCATAATTTCTTTAGATTACTAGTTTTTATAACTTTTTGAATTTCTTCTCGGGAGGGGGGGCGGAGGGGGCGGTCGCCCCCACCACCCCTCCCTTTAATCCGCCCCCGCATCAGTAAAGTACTAGTACTCTTTGGTTAATTTTGTTCAAAAGCTTCGTGTAACGTCCCAGGGGGTGCCTAACTTAAATATAAAATTTCAATATCCTAGCTCTTTTCGATCTTGAGATATTTTGTTCACAGACACACACATGGGCGTAGCCAGGGGGAGGCAGGGGGGGCCTTTGCCTCCCTGGCTTGTCCTAAAAATTAAAAAAAAAAACAAATATATATTTTTCCCATTGGGAATTTTTTTAAATAAATAATAAATAATTAATAATCTATGTATATATTAATTGCAAACCCCCCTCCCTCTCGCCCTAACGAGGGCTTGCCCCCCACTAACAAGATGTCTGGCTACGCCCATGCACACACAGACCCATTTTTTTGGACCCAGGGGACCTCAAAACATGTATATCCATCAAAATCTCGACATCAAATTTTTGACATGATCGCAATAGTTTCTCTCTCTATATATTTCATATATAGGGTAAGAGAAAGTAAGAGAAATATAATTTTTTTTAACTAGGTAGAGCCTTTGAAGAATTTTTTTATTAATAGGCCTACTTTTTTTTTTTTTTTTCTTATAAACGGATTAAAATTTTTTTCCCGCGAATATCCAGGGGGGGGGGGGGGCGGGGGACCCCATAGGGGCCCCCCCCCCCCCTCATTCTTAGCATGGGCGCACCCAGGATCAAATCGGGGGGGGGGGGTGGGGCTTGGTCGGCCGGGGGGGGGGGGGGGTTGTGGTCTTGTTGCTTGTGTTTTTTTTTTTTTTTATATAGAGAGAGAAATCTTCTTAAAAAAAGACCAAACATCCCTCCCTAACAAACAAAAAAAAAACCTCCCCCCCCCCCACCTACTTTTTTTTTTTTTTTTTCTTTTTATTTAATTTTTTTTTTTTTTTTTTTTTTGTGGGGGGCGGCCGCCCCCCCCCCCCCCTCGGGCCCCATTCCTAGTAATATAATCTTTATTGACTTTTATTCTCTTTATAGTCTGCCGAAAAGACTGAAAATAAATAATATCAATCCTATTAAATTAAGGATCTTTTTTTTCTTGGTGTTCCTTTACTTTAATTTACAAACATCTATGGATTTAAGAGAAACAAATTCAAATTTATCAATTTGCGATATTTATTATAGGCTTTAGGAAATAAAAGATTTGTAAGAGTGAAATAAAAAAAAATATCCAGCCGTAAAACATTTATTTTTAGAATCGTTTCCTAGCATCTTTGCGGAACTACTAGAATAGAGTAAAGTGGGATTCAAAAAAACTGGTGTGACAAATACTGAACATAACTTTAGATTACCGAAGGTAAGAGAAAGTTGTGTGCAGTGCGACCAGTTACATCATATTTGTTTTAAGGTCTTTCGACATCAGAGGCCATTTAGGCCCCGTTTATTTCAATTGTTTGGTATCTAATTTAATTGAAATAAATTTTGTCGCCTGGGACGAGATGTGAAGCCTTGACCTATGGTATTTTTTTTCTCTTTTTCAAGATCTTGATTTGTATCCAGAGTTGGGTTTTATACATGATTTTGTAGTTTTATACAAAAATTGCGGGAAAAACTGTATAAAACTTATGAAATGTATAAAACGTATAAAATATATAAAAATCGGATGCCCATGCGCAAACGAAGGAAAGGAAATTCAAATAAAATTCATTTATCTTTTAAGGTTTTTTTTTTTTTTTTTCAGGAAGTTGTTTTTTTTTACAGTTTTTTACATCAACCTAGTTTTATCCGTGGTAGTTTTACCCATGTATAAAACCGTGTATATACTCGGCGGGATAAAACATGCCAACTCTGTTTCTTGATTAGTACTATCCTCTGGTGGAATATTTATGAAACTCTTCCTATCTATGTCTTGCCAAGTTATCTACCTTACAGGCGCTCTTGATTATTGCCTCTCTCTAGCGGAGACTTCTTGAACCTTCCTGAATTATAAAAGAAATTATTAAGTACAGTAAATATTAAAATATTTTGTAAACAGTAGCGTATCCAGGTGGGGGCGAAGGGGGGCGCTCCCCCCACCTTAGGCGCATCAAGAAATTTTATATTTAAGTTAGGCACCCACCTAGGGCGTGAAAATAAGTTTTCTATCAAAATCGGCCAAAGAGTATTAGTACTTTACTGATGTGGTTTTTCAGTTTTTTTTTTTCGATTTTCTCAAAATTAGCTACAACGAATTTGAATAAAATTCAAAAATCAATTATTTTTTAGTCGATTTTTAAAACGTATATTCTCATTTGCCACTTGAAATCTTCTGAAGACCACTTCACTTTACTCTTGTACTTTATAGGAAGGATAGGAGTATTTTGATAAATGTATATTTTGTAACAGTTTTTAGCCCAATGGCGCATGGGCGTACCCAGGATCAAATCTAGGGGGGGGGGGGGCATGGTCAGATCATGGTCGTCTAGGGGGGGGGGCAAATCATGGTCGTCCAGATTGTGACATAGCTATTTTTTATATAGAGGGGAAAAGCCTTCGAATTAAAGGCCTAAAAACCCTCGAGTCCTAACAAAAAGAATCATTCCCCGTCGCCAACCACCAATTTTGTTTCGTTTCATCACTTTATAAACATTTAATTTTTTTTTTGTTGCTTCTGGAGGGGGGGGCAGCTGCCCCCTGCCCCTCGCTGGGTACGCCCATGCAATGGCGTTTGGCTAGACGGGCAGAATAAAAAAAAAAAAAGGATAGGAGAATTGGTTGCCATGGTAACAAAATATAAAGATTTTCCTATACTAATGAATTTTACATCTTGAATTCTAATGTATCGGCGGAAACTAAATATATGTCGACACGAAAAATCTGGAGTGACAAGCACAGAACACAACCGAAGGTGCGACAGTCATACCAGATTTTTCATTTAGTAATTATTTTTTAGATGCTATTTAAAATGTATATTCTCATTTTACTCAAAATTGTTTGAAGCATACTTTTCTCTTGTGTTTCATAGGAAAGATAGGACAAATAATTCCTATGGTTACAAAAAATAGGCCTAAATAATTTTCTATAATCATAAGTTTTACATCTTGATTTATAATAACACTGTCGTAATCTTAATATAGGTATATTGACACAAAAAATAAGTTCGTCTGCTATATCATTCAATAATTAGTATAAGCTTTATTAATACTGGCATAAGCCTAGACGAGTGCTCTCCCCTCCTTTCCATTTTTTATTTAAAAACTATAATTCCTTCTCTCCTCTTCCCCCACTCCCTCCCCTCCCAGTTGACCATTTCTCCACTTTTTTAATTAGCTAAAATTCTGAAAAATTTTCAATGGGAATCTTACTGATCAATATAATCACAAAAAATAAAATATTTATTTAACTCTTTTTAATTTTTCCTCTATCTTTGATTTTTCAAATAGGCCTATATAGTTTGTAAGAGTTTTTAGATATTCCCTTTTGTTTATTAAAATCTCAATTAATCGAGTCATTCTATATTATATTCTTTGGTTTTCAATTACGTGCCGAATGATCCACCCGGGACGAACGTTCGTTTTTAATTAGCCAATCAGAGGGGCTGGCGCCATAATTCGCCTATTCTAAAAGGAAGATGCGATAGGTGTGTAGCTCAGTAGTGGGGTGTGCTTTAATCAGTGTCAATCTGTGCTGCTCTTCTTAAAAATACCGACGCGTCCTCAGTTGATAAGCGTCCACCATGGCTGCCGGCAGCTCGGCTCTCTCTCTCCGCTCTTTCTCAACGTTTTCACCAGGGTATTTCAATTCAAAATTACTAATTGTTGATTTATTATAATCTTTAGTCGATAGATATTTATAATTAATATTAAAATTTAATTAGTTCTAAATATTTTTATCTGACCTTATATCATATAAAGGACATTCATATATCATATAAATATCCCTAATTGCATACCATCCATCGTTTAATCTTTCTTTTTTTTTTTGTTAATTGGCAATTTCTCTGCAAATTTTATTATTTATCCATTTCTTAGTGGCAAAATCTATCCCATCTCTCATTTGCATGATGTCCCATTTCATTGCTTCGTACTAATACAGTATTATGTGATGTTATTAAACCTCTCTCTAAAGATGAGAAAATACAAACTTATGTAAAACTAAAGATTATTAGCCAATATTAATGAATATTTTACTTGAACAAGAAAAAGATTAATATTTTGAATCTTATTTAGGCGAAGGCCTATACACGCGACATGTTCATACAGGTTCAGCTACAATACACTATACTATATAACTACCTTAGGCAGCTAAAATCTTATTACTTTAAAACAGTGATTTCCAAACTTTATGTTACCATGCTTCCCTTAAAAATATATAATCGTATGACGCCCCCCCCCTTCCCCCATTTATAAAATAATACAAAAACAAAAATTTTTATTGCTAAAATTTATTAATATAATAGTTTATATTAATAAATTTTAGCAATAAAAATAAATTTTTCACTCGCACTAATAAATCTTCTTTATTATTATTATTATTACTCACACACACATTCACACAGTCTTTTCGGCAACTCAGGCCATTTAAGACTTTAGACGATAACCGTTGTAATTATAAATATACTATTGCGATCATGTCAAAAATTCGATGTCGAGATTTTGATGGATCTTCACGTTTTGAGGTCCCCTGAATCCAAAAAAAGTGGTTTTTGCGACATGGTCTGTGTGTGTGTCGTGTGTGTGTGTGTGTGTGTGTGTGTGTGTTCAATTTTAAGCATGAAGGAATTGAGCTACGAGGTTGAAATTTTATATTTAAGTTAAACACCCCCCGGGACCGGAAAAATAAGCTTTTAATCAAAATCGGCCAAAGAGTACTAGTACTTTACTGATGTACTTTTTCAGTTTTTTTCGATTTTCTCAAAATTCGCTCTAACGATTTTGATTAAAATTCAAAAATCAATTATTTTTTAGATGCTCTTTCAAATGTATATTCTCGTTTTGCCCTCAAAATTGTTTGAAGCACACTTTACTCTTGTGCTTCATAGGAAAGATAGGAGAAATGGTTGCCATGGTAACAAAATATAAATATTTTCCCATACTTATAAATTTTACATCTGAATTCAAATGTTCCCTACTGCCGGGAACTAAATACATGTCGACACCAAAAAATCTGGTGTGACAAGCACAGTTCACAACTTTCGATTACCGAAGGTAAGAGAAAGTTGTGTGCTGTGCGCCAGTCACACCAGATTTTTTTTTTTTTTTTTTAAACATTCACACTTTTTTCTCATTCACACTCGCACTAATAAATCTTCTATTATTATTATTATTATTATTATTATTACTCACACACACATTCACACAGTCTTTTCGGCAACTCAGGCCATTTAAGACTTTAGACGATAACCGTTGTAATTAATAAATATATCGGGGGTTTAGGCATTTCTATTTAAGCCATCTGGTATCCAAATGGCTTAAATAAAATCATCGAACTGCATGGGGTCTGGACCCGCGACGTTTGGTATAGGAGCTAGGCACGCTACCTGCTACGCCAAACCCGGGGGCATCAATTCAATTGAAATAAAATTTTGTCGCTTGGGGCGGGAAACGAATCTCCAACTTAATACTTTGCCTTTCTTTTAAACCACTTCAACATATTTCGTTATTTCAGTTCATATAAGAATAAGTTTTAATTTATTTTTATTATTTTCCATCAGAAAATAGTGTAGCATTCAATTTTTAGTTTTTAAGAAATTTACAAAAGATAAGATTATGTTCCATGATCGCTCTCCCCTCTCTTCAGTAGCTCCGCTCTGATCGCCTTGCCCATTCCTTTCAAGCGGGCAGCCCCCCCCCCTCCCAACTTTCCCCTCATCTCATCTCGCAGCTTGGCCATCCCTCCCCTACATTCCCCTCACCAAAGGAGTGGGAGTAAATTTCAAGCGCTCTAACAATGGGATTCTTTTCTTTCTAGGCCATTTCCCCTTGCCAAGAGCCTTGTTGCCCTCCCCTCTCACCGTCTCAGCAGCGGCGCGCCGCGGCGCCGTCTCTCACCACCCCTCCGCTGCTAGACGAGAGGACGCCTACAAGCCATTGATACCTCCTCCCCCCGTTCCTCGAAATTTCAGGTAAATTTTATATTTTTTAAATTCTTTTTGCATATAAATGATTCTTTTAATTACTTTTAAACATTTTTATATGAAAATTTAAAAAAGTTTTAATATTTCGATTAAATATTCAAATTAGTATTAAAAGAAACAAAAGTTGATAAATCGTTTTAACAAGATCAATTTATGATTTTGATATTAAATGTCGATTTCAACTTAATAGTTGAAAGTTGAAAGACCTACCTCCTTTAACATTAAGTGAAATTAATTATTTTTTATACTAACAACGAATTTTTTTTTTCAAAACAGGAAACCAACTAACAGCAACGGTTTATTCACCCATCCATCATTGCCAATTGAGAGGACTCTGTAACCAGCCATCTTGGCTTCTTCTCTTCAACAATACCCTGGTGATTATTTTTAATTCAAACAATAAGACTTATTGTTGTTAAATGATAAAATATTTATTACTTACTAACCGATTTCGATTAGCCACGATCTCATTTAACAATAAGTGAGAGTTATTATTTGGTTCAAATAAATAATTTTTAGATGACATACAAAAAATTAGATTTAAAGGCTGAATATAAATATGATCTAATTTATTTACTAGCTGCACAGCCCGACTTAAAAGGCCATTCAAAGGCTCTCTTTAAACACCCACAAAAAATTTTTATTTCTCTTGCTATATATGAATATCTTATTTAAGATTCCTATAATAACTAGCTGCAAAGCCAGATTTGGGCGGTTTACTCTGAAACAGCATTTTCACAAATTCTGAAAATTTTTAATTTCTCTTCATAATTTATTTGTAAATATTTATTTCATTAAAAAACTAGCTGCTCAGCCAGATTTTGGAGAGTGGGCCATAAGAGGCCATCTATCCATATTTGAAATCCGCAAAAACTTTTTATTACTCATAATAAGCTTACTTATAAATATCTTATCATTTAATTTAATAACTAGATGCTTTGCCAGACTGGGGCGGCCCAGCTGGGATCTCCATATTCGAAATTGCCCGACTTAAAAGTCAAAGGGTCTCTTTAAACACCCACAAAAAATTTTTATTTCTCTTGCTATATATGAATATCTTAAAATTTCTATAACTAGCTGCATAGCCAGTTTTGGGCGGTTTACTCGGAAACACCATTTTCACATTTTTAATTTCTCTTCATAATTTATTTGTAAATATTTATTTCATTAAAAAACTAGCTACTCAGCCAGATATTTTTCATAATAATCATCATATTTCTCTTAAATGTATTTCTTCCCTTGATCCGTAGAAGGCCTACAGAGGTAAAGCATTAGCTTCATGTGCTCTTGTTTGCCTCCCGTTTTAAGTGAGAAATATTTATTTCAATTAAATTGGCTTCCAATCAAATGAAAATTATAGGGACGGGGTCGAAATGTTCTCAGATGCAAGACAAAAAAAAAATTATTTCTTTTAACATTTTTATTTAAACTAGCTGCATAGACAGATTTGGAGGACCTAGTCTCTTTAAGCCTCAAAATTTTTTTGATTATTGTTATTACTTATAAATTTTCTTTTTTCTATAAAAACTAGCTATGCATCTAGACTTGGACGGCCCACTTAGAATTTGAATCTCACACCGAAAATATTTTTTATTTGACTTAATAGTTATTCAGATATATTTCATTTCTCTTAATATTTCAACTTCGAAGGCCAATTCAGCTGCGCTAAATAAAATTAGGAATATTAATTTTTTGTTTGTTTGTTTTTTCAAGAAATTACATTTCCATATCATTAATGAATATTATGATAAATGAATTCATTGGGTGTTATATTATCAGGTACAAGCCCTCAGGAGAGGAGTTTTTTAAATCTTGAGGAATTTGTAATTTTTTATCTAAAAATAAAATACATAAAGAGAATTTGAGAATCCCATTTTTTTTATTTATTAAAAGTAAATAATAAATAAATGTAAAAGAAAGTATTTTTTTTTCAAATTTTAATTATATTTCAATTAATTTAACTAAAAAAAAACAAAAGAAAAGAGGTTAATATATATAATTATATATACTCTACATCTCTTGAAACTTTTTTCAAATTCAAGATATTTTTTGTTTATTTTTTTCTAATTGATATTTTTTGGGGTTATATTTTATTTTTTTTTTCCATTTATTAAAAATAAATAATAAAAATTAAGCCCAAAAGAAAGTATTTTTTGAAATTTTAAAAGTGTGTTTTGATTTTAATTAATTTGACAGAAAGAGGCTATTATTATATACATGATATAACAGTATAGGCCTATATACACTCTAGATCTCTTGGAATTTTTGTTAATTCAAGATAATCTTTTCTTCTAATTGACATTTCTTTATTATTATTATATTATTCCAAACAAACTCTTCATAATTGGAGTAATCTGTGATGAGGTTGCAATATTTTTTTTTTTTTTTGTAAATATTGTTGTATTATAAAATAAATAAATAAATTTTTTACTTATCTGAGATTGAGAATTCCTATTTTTTTTTTTTTTTTTTTTATTTTTTAATTTATTAAAAGTAAATAATAATAATTAAGTGCAAAAGAAAGTATTTTTTCCAAATTTTAAAAGTCTGTTTTGATTTTAACTAATTTGACTAGATTATTTGAAAGAGGTTATATAAAATTATATATCCTCTACATCTCTTGGATTTTTTGTCAAATTCAAGATAATTTGTTTTTCTAATTGTAATTTTTAGGTTATAATTTGGAGAGAAAGTGGTGTAAGTTTTAAGTGAAACATATTTATAAATGCATATATTTAATATCATACTTATATATAAAAGGCTAAGAGGGTGTCCGATGTGTGAAACAACCAATCAGGCCTCAGGGATAGCGCCATGGTAACAAAATATAAATATTTACCCATGTTTACGATTTTTTTTATTTATTTACATTTTGAATTCTAAAATATCGGCGTAAATTTTTTGTCTGTGTACCGGGAGAGTCCCGGAAAGGATATGATTCACAAAAAATCTTAAGTTCATGAATAATTAACCGCTAAAATAATCTCTACATATAAAAATGAAAAGGGAAAATGTATGTACCGGTATGTATATAAGTAGGCGAGCAAGGGGGGTCCAGGGGGCGCAGCCCCCGGCTAGACGGAGAGCCCCGCCGAAGGCGGGGCTTTGCGTCTAGTATTTAATATATGTGAGGTTTCACTAGGTTATACTGTAAATGAAAGAAAAATTTTGATTTTATAACTCGATATATTTCGGGCTATTAACCCTTCATATTAACATGTGACTGGCAAGTGAGTCATATGAAAAGAAAGTGTTTTTTCCAAATTTTAAAAGTCTGTTTTGATTTTAACTAATTTGATTAAGAAAGAGGTTATTTAAAATTATATATCCTCTACATCTCTTGGATTTTTTGTCAAATTCAAGTTAATTTTTTTTTTTTTTTTTTTTTTTTTTTTTTAATTGGCATTTTTAGGTTATGTTTACAACTCCTTTTTTTTTATTTATTTAAATTTAAAAAACAACTCTAACGATTTTTTTAAATTTACTTGTTGAGCTTTTTTCAATTTTATAAAAAAAGACAGCCAGGAACTAGATATCTAATATAAAATACGCACTCTATTTTCATGCGATTTTTTTTTTAAATAATCGTGATCTATCTTTTTAAGCTTTATATACATACTATTAATATTGAACGATGTTTCGCATAGGCTAGAGATCCTGGGTTCAATTCTCGGGAGGTGAGTGAATTTTTGGCCCATCATCAAATAACCTTACTCATCTAAATTGGTCAATTTTTATTTTTTTAGGTTTTTGTCTAATGATTTCATTTAAAAACAAAACAGTAATTTCATTAAAATTCTGTTTGACTAAGAAAGAAAGAAAATATATATATATATACATATATACTTATATACAATCTACATCTCTTAGATTTGCTTCTTTTTATGTTTGAATTCGAGAGATTTTATTCAACTTTCTGTGGGAATTTCGAAACCAAATTTTTTATGCTTAAAGAGGACCTTCAAGGGATTACAGAAAAATTATTTTCATCCCGAAATTCCACTTTTTGAGTTATTAACACCCAAAGTTACGATTTCTCCCCATGTATAGAGAACCATTTATGTATTCTTTGCATTTGTGTATTCTATGAATGTAAACAAACCCTCAAGCAGGCACTGGATTGGAATAGTAATAATTTTTTTTTCATAATTAAGCAAAAAAGTTTTTTTTTTTTAGGCCAGTGTATATTAATAAGAAAGTATTTATTCTAAAATTATACTTTTTTTTCTCTGATTTGTTTGCTACTTAGGTGGATTTTATCTTTAATTCTGCTACGATTATACGGGATTATTCTTTAATAAATATATGAATGTTTATTTTATATTCATCTGTATAAATACAGCGATGGCGATATTAGCGTGGCACAAATATTTTGTTTTTGTTCAATTTCATTTTAAGACACTCGACTGTTCAAGTTTTTTTTTTAACTGGAGATATTACAATCAGAGGCGTATCGAGGGGTGGGGGGGGGCAAAACATTTTTACATATTTAAAAATGAGTTCGCCCCCCCCCCCCAACCCGAAAAAATCCAATATACACCTCTGGTACAAAATTTACAGTAATTTTGTATCCAAATGGCTTAAATAAAAATCATCGGACTGCCTGGGATCCGAACCCGCGACCCTTGGTATACAAGGCCAGCACGCTAACCCCTACGCCAAGCCCTGGAGCGATATACATTTTAAAGAGCATTTGAAAAAATAGTTCGTCCCAAGCGAGAAAAATTTATTTCATTTAATTTGACTACAACTCATTTGAAATAAATAGGGGGATGGCCTTAGATACCGAAAAAGACATTAAAAAAAAATAAATAAATAAAAAAAATATTTGATTTATTCTTTGTTTATTGTTGCGAATAAAGAAAAATGGCGGACGGCGCTTTGCTTTCCACTTCAAGCTAAAAAGTACCAGTATAAATAACAACATCACAATGTATAGGTTATATATAGAAGAATTTTAGAAATAAGAATGTCTGAATAACATTGACGGGTGACTCGTAAGTTGGAATGCGTTCAAGCAACCAACAAGCCGAGGTCATCCACCAAAGAGATTAACTAATCAGAGAAGAATTAATTAATAAATTCTCAAGTGAAAATTTTCAAAGAAATTGAATGTTTAAGTAACACTCAGAGAGAGAGATGACCAAATAAAGTCAAAGAGAATAAATAAAAGATCTCTCTCTATTTCCTTCTCTAAAAGAAGACATACAAATTGCAAAACTTTCCTCAAGTTCTCTTATCAAATTCTCTATCCATAGCTTGCTTAAAAAAATACTCGTGTCTCCAAATCCCCAAATGGGGAGGCTCCGGGTTCATTTGTGGAATATTTTTTTCTGATACAAAAATATTTTTAAATATATATATATCTTTAGGCAAGAGAATTTTGTTAAATTTAAATGAAATAAATATTATCCATTTATTGAAATAATTTATACAATTTATTAAATACTATTTAATTAAATAAAGATTTTTTTCTAGAAATTTAAAATATTAATAATTATTATTATTACGACAATTATTAATTGATTGATTGTTGCGAATATGATAAAAAAAATGGCGGACGACGTTTTCCACTTCAAGAAAAAAAGATATTTTTTAAATTATTTATAACAAAATAAAATACAAGTTTTATATATCATTTTAGTAAGAGAAATGGCAAGACTTAGAATATAATTATAAAAATATTATATTATCTAAGAAAAAAATGTTAAGGTTATAAAAGGATTAAAACCCAAGATGTTATTATTGGAATTGTCTTCTTGGAGCGGTCTCTGGAAATGGATAAGATCTTTCGGTCACTTACACCATGATACATTAATTTTAATTGGAGAAGATTGGATGTAACAATGTAGACTATTATTATTTATATTTCTACAATGGAACTGCATTTCTATTCCTCTCCAGGTTCATATACTTCTGTATCTTAATATATTAAAATTTATTATTATTATTATTACAATAAAAATTGATTGTTGCCAAAAGATTTAAAAAAATGACGAAGACGCTTTCCACTTCAAGAAAAAAATTTATTTTTTTATTATTTATTTCAAAATAAAATACAAGTGTTGTATATCATTTTAATCAAAAAAATGGCACGATTTAGAATATATTTGTTAAAATATGATATTATCTATGAAAAAAAGAATTTTAAGGTTAGAAAAGGATAAATAGATGCTATCATTGGAATTGACATAAACTGACTATTACATTACTTATTTATATTCATCGTAGATGGCAGCACTTTATCTTATTTTAGTTAAGAATAAGATACAGTGCTGCCATCATTTTGTGTCATAGCAATGACGTATTAACGTCGAAATAGCGCATAAAATAAAATAAAAACTTAGTGTTATTTATTTATCTATAATTAGATGATAATTTAATTAAGTTTAAGAATGTGTCAACGGTTTAATTATTAAATTATTTATTGTTGCGAAATAATAAAAAAAAAACAATGGCGGACGACGCTTTTCACTTGAAGAAATAAAAATATCTTTTAAATTATTTATAACAAAATAAAATACAAGTGTTATATATAATATTAATCAGAAAAATGGCACGATTTAGAATATATAATATATAATCTAAAAATGTTTATTTTAATCTCATTTTTGATAGGCAAAGTTTACATATGTGTCCCGGTAACCCTTTGCTCTAATAGATAATAATTTTATAGAGGTGATCGATGACGAAATTATTCATTTCCTGTCATATCGGTTCCACCCACCCACTACTCTACTTATCGTAATCACTTTTTTTTTTTATTTATTTATTTAAATTTAAAATTTCCTTTTACTTTTACAAATTCATTTAGATATACATAGATATATAGGCTATGTAGGTCCTATATACGGTATAAACGAACACCTGTTTTATATCTTTATAAATTCTAATCAATAAAATAATATTCTCGTTTTTTTTTTTTTATAAACTGATTATAAATTTATACCATCTGCATGACTTGACTATAAAAATTAAGAAATGTTTTATTTTATTCGTGGTCTTTAGAGGATTTCAACGGCAAAACGAGAATATACATTTTAAAGAGAATCTAAAAAATAATTGATTTGTGAATTTAAAAAAAAAAATCGTTGGAGCGAATTTTGAGATAATCGAAAAAAAACTGAAAAAGTGCATCAGTAAAGTCCTAGTACTCTTTGGTATAGGGTAAGAGAAAATAATAAAAACTTAATAATTGGACGCCTATTGTTGCTTAATAATAGCAATTATAGACAAATAATTAAAATAATCATAGAAAGCCATCTATATTTGAATATTTAAAACAATTTACATAAGAAAAATAAAAATAAATTTTTTTTAACCAAAAAAAGACAAAAAGTTGTTATATTCAATTTACAAAATAAATTAATTAATTGTCGAATTTAATCATTTAATATAACGCCTGTCTATATTCAAATATCTATTTATTACGCAACAATGGGTTAGATTTTTATTTAATAATTACAATTTATTTAAAATATTTTATATGATTTAATTAGAATTAAAAAAAAAAAAATAATAATGATAATAATAAATACGATAATGAATAAATGCATTCCATTTAAACTTTTATTTGTTGTTTGGGAGTAAATGGATTTAATAAAAAAAAAAAAAATTGTTGTCTCTTATTATTATTAATAGGATATAATTTTCAAAGAAAGGGATCGTTTCAAATATAATTATAATTTCTAATAATAATGGACTCCTGTTGAATGTGGGTGGGTGTGTTCTGTTATAGATATATAACCACTGGAATAGACATACAAAGGCCAGCCAGCCAGCCAGTTAACCAAGGCTCTAGTCATATTGCATTATGTTTGTTTCTTCACACATTAACACACACACACACACACACACACACATACTTGTTTTTTTTTATAATCGATTCATTTCAAAATGAGAAGCCAATTATTTATCATTTTGCAAAAAAAAAAAAAAAAAATATGTATATCTAATCCTCTTTGTGAAGGAGGGAACCCTCTCTTTTGGCAGATAACTTTTGTCCAAAATTTATTGCAAATTAAAAAAAAGATGTAGAATGTATATATATATATATATATAATATATATATATAATAGAATATAACCTAATTGAGTGTGAAATTAGGATGTAAAAATTAAAACAAATTTTTTAATTTAGATCTAACAATAAATATAAAATAAAATAATTAATATTTTCAATAGATTCATTTATGAAATATATAAAATTAATTAAACATTCTTTATTTAATTATTGTAAATAAACACATTTTCTAGAAATTTGTGTAAAATTTAAAACATTAATAATCATTTATTGTTGCGAAATGATAAAAATGGCGGACGACTCTTTCCACTTCAAAAAAAAAGATATTTTTTAAATTATTTGTAAGAAAATAAACTACAAGTGTTGTATATAATTTTAATCAAAAAAATGGCACCTTTTAGGATATATATATGTTATCTAAAATAAACTTTTTTTTTTAATCCAATCCTTGTGAATTTTAATTATTATTATAAAGCAGAAAAATAAGAACCCCTCTTTCTTTTAGTTGTGTTGATTGCTACACTTAGATAAGTGTATGTAATAGCAATAATTTATTATTTAAATTCATATGCATTTTAAAACAAAAAAAAAAAAAAAAAATTTGTTTCTTTTTAATCCTGCCGCCGCACCCTATAAGTTGAGTTGGCCTATATTAGGTCAGAGAACGTTGACATAAACTTGAATTTGAATAGACAGCAATCAAGTCCGTCGACGACTTGACCTGTCGAGAGAGAAGAGGAAATCCTTGGAAATTAAAATATGAAATTTTTTTTTTTCTTTCTTTTTTTCATTAATAACATATATATATTCTAAATCTGCACTTTTTTCCGAGTAAAATGATATATAACACTTGTATTTAAATTTGTTGTAATTAAATTAAAAACATACCTTTTTTGTTGAAGTGAGAGAGCTGTCGTCGTCCGCCATTTTTTTCATAAAACAAAGTATTAAATTAAATATCAATAAATAGGATTTATTTTGTCTATCATATTTATTATTATAATTTTAAATAGTATTTGAAAAACTTTCTTTCTTTTTAATTTTCATTTTTTTTTTTTTTTTTTTATTTACTCTTTCACAATTTCAAAGTCACCTTTTCTCACACTTTATTTTTATTTAGATATTATTTTAAATTTATAATATTTCCCAACTAATGAGGTAATTTAGAAAGATGTTGTTTGAGGTTAGGATTTGGAAGAGGGTTCAGTAGATGGCCACTAGGGGTGGTTGGTGTTTATTCAACCCTTTAATCCAGTTCCGTAATCATCCGGCAGAGGCTTAACTACATTGATTGCCCCCCCCCCTCAGTCACCTGGCCCCCCCACAAAAAAAAAAAAAACATGTGGGTTCCTGGGACTACCGCCAGGAACAAAGTTCCTCACGCCTTTTCTTCAACTCCGAATATAATTTAATATGAATATTATTTAATTGTTTATAATTTCGTTAATAAATAACTGATTTGCACGAATGATGATTTTTGGAAAATTAAAGAAATACAGAAAATCGTAAATAGACGTAATTTTACATTCAGGGATGGTAAAGAATTTTTAGAAGTGTCAAGTTAAAAAAAAAGGCTGAAAATATTCGATTTTTCTCTAAACTTTTAGACGCGTTTTGCACCACTAAATCCTCCACCTCAGATTTAAATGAAACTGGAATATTTCTATGTATTTGAACTATCTGCATATTTTTTGGTGGGCCGGGTCAAACTTTCACTCCAGGTTCTGAAGATGCCTTGGAGGTGGCTTAGGAAGATGCTTTTGATGGAGGACCAGAGATATCCGAAGATATGTCTTTCCAGGCTGATGGATTTAGAAACAGCTGGAAATGTACGCTTTAATTGGGTGATCCAACTACGAGATTTGACGTCTTCGGCCGGGATGGATGTGAATTTTAGATGTGTAGACTAAGTAGCTGCTGCTCTGGGAGGCATATGAGGGATCGCTTAGGTCGGCCAATTTGGATTTTGAGGGACAGTCTACATACGGCCCCTTCCTAAAGACCGCCTATCTGTTTCATTCGGGTGGGCCCCAGACCTGTTTTTTGTGGAAAATGGGGTTTTCTCTAAAAGAATTTTTGCCCCCGATAAGGTTTGGTTGGAAAAGATTTTTTAAAATAAATTTTCATTGAAAAAAAAAAAAAGCACAAGAGGAGACATGCGGCATGGGAAAAGTGAAAAACTTGAACCCCGGGGAGGAGCTCGCATCTGGGATTCTCTATCTTTCCAGAGGGGGATATAAAATCCTTTTTCTTTTTCATGTCAGGGGCATTTAGACTAACGTAAGAGCATTTGCTCTAAACCAATGAATATAAGAAAATGTATAAGAAAAGAGGATAAGATGGCCATGCTGGCTTACGCAGATGATATAGCTCTTTTGCCAGGATCCTCAAGTGGTAGGAAGATTGGAAGATCAGGCCAGTAAAGTAGGTTTACAAATCAATGAAGATATGACAGAATATCTAGTCTTAAGACGAGATACAATGCTTACAACACCCAGAGACATGAACCTCTCCTAGCGAACAAAAGAAATATAAGCAAGTCACTGAATTCAGATATCTAGGCTCAATATTCTCTGATGATGGATCTGAAGAAATGGAGATCAATGCACGCTTGCAGGCAGGAAGTCGATGTCTACTACTATGGACTGAGCCACATACTAGGATTCCGCAGTCTATCTGAGGACCTCAAGCTTGGTATATATAAGACCCTTGTACAACCCGTTGTTCTCTATGTATGCCAGACCTGGAGCATAAATGTGAAAGATTGTAATAGGCTTCTGGTCTTTGAACGTAAAGTTCTAAGAAAGATCTGTACGGGAGAATGGAGAAGACGGTACAACAGAGAGCTAGAGGAACTATACGGTGAGGCTAATATTGTGGGGATTATGAAAAGCAGGCGGTTGGTCACGTGACGCGCTGGCCAAGAATGGAATTCGACTTCTGGGACGACCGAGGATGGATTGATGAATGGATGGAGTCAGGAACGATCTGGCTGCGATCTGAGAACGAGAAAACTGGAGAGATAAAATAAAGGATCGTTCCCTTTGGGGGCAGATTTGTTCAACATCGCGCGGTCGTCTAGGCGTAAAGTAAGTACAAGAAGAGAAAATATGATATGTATATGTGTTCGCACTATAATATGAATAAGAGTGAGGTGGATAGATCTTGTAGTAAGGAAGAAAGAAAAAAAGAGCGATTGCAGCTAGGTTTATTTCGTTTAATAATCATTTCAAGCCGACGTTTCGGTCAGATATACGACCATCATCAGGGCTGAAGCGTGTCAACAAAATTCCTCAAAATGTCGAATGGCACAATCGTATAAATTATTTTTTGCCATTTCATAAGGACCAATAGGCTATGCGAGTCAAGGTTAGATTGGAATTGACACGTCTCAGCCCTGATGATGGTCGTATATCTGACCGAAACGTCGGCTTGGGAGTGATTATTAAACGAAATAACCCTAGCTGCAATCGCTGTTTTTCTTTCTTTCTTCCTTACTATAATATGAATTAAACTACTATACTACTATCTGCATATTTTTAAGGGCTGATGCCCTAAAAAAATCTTGAAAATTCAAAATAAGAGCCACTTTAGGCAAATTATGCCCCGCGGGTTGCATAACCCTTATGTATTCATATTTTTTTCTGGTTAATTAATGACCCAGTTTTTTTTATCTAAATTAAAATATTTTTTACGTTTCTTCAACGTGTTACCTGTTATACATTTTTATCGTTATTCATATTATTACTGTATCATTTTAAAGAAGAATTAAACCAATTTCGTGTTAATTAATAATTGTTAAATCAAAAATTTCGTGTTGTCATTTGGTGTGTGTGCGTGTGAACCCTTCCCCCACCATCAACCATCTTCAACGACAATTTGGCAACGGGAAACGAAAATTCATCATAAATAGCATCCAATCCTGGAGCTAACTGCATAATATTTATTATAAATGACACCCGATCAAGGGCCAACTTCATCACATCTATTATATTACTCTTTTAATTTTTTTAATTGAGAAGATTTTATTTTTCAAAAGTAAAAATATATCATTTAAAAAAAAAAAATGAAATAAAAAAGAAATTTTGCCCCCCTCTGCCCCCCCCTATAGGATGCCAGAGGGGGTGGGGGAATGTACCCTTGCCCCCCCCCCCCCCAGTTCCGGCGCCTATCCATATGCCCAAGAAAAGCTCAAACTTCTAAGTCATTTACCATCAAATTTTGTTATATTTGTACTTGACTTTGATAACTACAGTAACAAAAACATGTTTTGTTTATAATTTCGTTAAAAAAATAACCAATTTGCATAAATGAATGATTTTTGGAAAATTAAAGAAATACAGAAATTCGTAAATACACAATTTTATGCATTCAGGGATGGCAAAGAATTCTTAGGAGTGTCCAAAGTTAAAAAACAAAAAAGGCTGAAAGAATTTTGTTAACTTTTCGATGCTTTTTGCACCACTACACTAAATCAATCACCTCAGATTTAACTGAAACCAGTGGCGTCATTTCAACTTTTTCTTGCGGGAGGGGGGGGGCAGTTGCCCTCCCCCTAAATGACGCCACTATGAAGTCTCTCCCCCCTACCCCGCATTACGGAGTCTGCCGCCCCCTGTCATTTCTTTTTGAGGTCAAAAATAAATCTAATACAATAATTTCTAATAGAAGAGTCAGAAAAAAAAAACGTCGTTGATTAGTCAAATTAGGTGACATGAGAGATGAATCAGTAAAAAAATGCCTATTCTTTCAGAACGAGAGACAGATAGACAGACAGACGTACACGCTCAGGGATTATCAAAGTTATTATTAGATTTTAATGTTCGACTATAAAAATAAAAATATTCTGCATTCCTTATGACTAGTAAAGTGAAACAAAAGAATGCATGCACACAACTACACTTATTATATTTGATAGAGAATTCTACTCTCTTAAAACTAATTAGTAGAATTTTTACTTATTCAAACAGTAGGTAAGAAAATTACATCAAATTTAGTCATTTTGAGTAGAATCTACTAATATATTTAGTAAATTTATTGGTTACTTTTAGATTAGTTATTTTTTACTAATTCAAAAAGTAGTTCATTCAATTCCGGCTGTCTGAGAAGCCAACATGGCCGACCAGCTGTTTGATCGGTTCCTTAATAAAGACATTTTTGGCAATATAAGGCTTTATTTAAGTAATAATAATACAAATAAATAATAATATTGAGATAACTTGTATTTTTTGTTAAAAATTGCAGGAAATTTATGTTAAGTCAAAACAAATAGATTCCAAATTTTTTTAAATTAATAAAATATTATTTTTTAAATAGTCAATTAAGAAATATTTTTACTTAAAATTTAGTAAAAATATTTCTTGATATAACGATAATTAGTTTTATTAAGTTTATTTAGAAATAAATTGCTGGGAAGGAATATAGTAACATTCAAGTAAAAAGCATTGTTAACATCAGCGACATACTTACCTGGTATATACCAAATAACAGAGAAGTAAGAGTAAGTCAAGTTTAAGTGGGTTCGGCTAGAACTCGAGTCAGTAAACACAAGTTAGGTCCCGGTGGGATCCCACCTTATTTCATATATCTTAAACGATTCTTTTTTTTGGTCATTATTTTTTTTAAAATTCACTTTTTCAATTAGTGATTTTTTTTCATATTAATAATTTCTACTAATTGAAAAAGTGAATAATCACTTATTGCTGGTCGTATACTTTGGACATCTTAAAATAGAAACTATTGACTATTAATTAGTGGGTTTCCACTAATTCAGTTTTAGAGAGTAAGACTTTTTACGATACTCAGTATTTTAGTTTTTTGGTATTCAAATGGCTTAAATAAGGACTGCCTGGGATCTGAACCCGCAACCCTTGGTATAGAAAGAAGACACGCTACCAACTACACCAAGCCCAAGGGCGTCTTTTCTTCTTTTTTTTAAACACTCGCACTTTTTTCTCATTCACACTCACACAGTCTTTATGCCCAAAAATCAAGTAATTCAAAAATTTGCCATGAGATGTCAGAATGGTAGCTAATAATATTTAATGCATTTGGTTGATTTTCATTGATCTTTTAACAATAAATGTTATATTATGTATCTTTAATAAAAGCATAAAAATATATAAATATAGGCTATTAGGGGATCGGCTGTTAGACTAGCCTGCCATCTATTGCAAGAATGCTGAACTAATTTGACAGTTGATTTTTTAAATAAATCATCTAAGCTTATTTTAAAAATTTCTTAATTAATATGTAATTAATAATTACAATAAATTCATTTTTAAATTAAAAAAAAAATTAAAGATTATTGGGACAGATTGTTTTTTTTTTTGTATTTGCTTGATAACAAAAAAATTAATTACGATAATTTTTTAATAAGTCATTAAAAAAATTATAGCTCGAAGTCCCAATAATCCCTTATGAATTTAATTCATTTCCGCATTAGAAAAATTCCTTATAATAGTCTAGTTTTTTTTTTTTTTTTTAAGTACGTTTAGACGTCGCTCCTGAACCCCCTTAAATCTTTAACACATTCTTCACGTTTCAATTGATTATTATATTAAAGAGACCATTTCTTTTTATTGCGCACTTTAACCATTCTAATTTCCGAAAATAAGTGCACTAACCAAATTTTATTCCCTCGAGAGAGAGAAAGAGATCGCCATTTCACCTATTAGTTGTTTTTTTTATTCCCTCCGCTCAGGTAGATAGAGACAATTTTATTAGCTTTTTGCTTAAAATTTAATTTTCAGGGTCAATTCACATCCTAAAAGGGTTGAAATGAATGAATTCAGAGAGACAGAGAGTGAGAGGCTAATAAATACTTGTTAAGGAATTGCATTATACCCCCCCCCCCCCCTTAAATGCCAATAAACCTTGAAATTTTGATGTGAACATCCAAGATACTCTACTTCTTAAACATTCTTTTTTTTTTAATTAATTAATAACGTTTCTACGAGAATGTATGGTATGTTAAAAGAAATCTAATTTTAGTTAATGTTGCGATTATGTTGGAGCTGCGATAAGCGATAAGAGCATAGCAAAGAAAATAGAAACATGCTTTTGAATAGAGCTGTTTCTATTGGAGAATCGTTCTTTAATCCCGATTCATTTTCTTAGCTCTTATCGACGCTCTGATCGGAGAGGGGGGGGGGGGGGTGGATATAGACATTTTAATAAGTGAAGTATTTCTAGGCCCTCATTGGGGAATAAAAAAAGAGAAAAATTTTCATAATATATTTTTCTAGACAAACTATTGAATGAAGTGGCACAAAAAACACAAACAAATTGTAAGTTAATCTACAGTATTTTTTTTTTTTTTAATTTAAAATAAATAAATTTACTTACTATTTGATTGACGTTTTTCTGCCATTTCAATTCAATCAATTTTTAAATCTATTTATATTTAATATCTATTTATATTAAAAATATTTAATAATCATAATAATGGTTTATTTAATTAATAAACAAATTTATTATTAATAATTTAATTTAGGCTAATATTTTGATTTAATTTAATATATTAATAAATTTAACAGTTAAAATATATTTATTTAAAATCATAGTGAATTTTGACAGATATATTTTGAAAATTGGAGGTTATGTTCAAAACTTTAATCTGTCAATGGGTCGTTTTGATAACTTACCTACCCCAACATCAAAATAGCCTCCCTATGGGGAAATACATGGTGTTTGTCCTTCAGCTATTAAAATAGCTGAAGGACAAACACCATGTATTTCCCCATAGGGAGGCTATTTTAATGTTGGGGTAGGTAAGTTATCAAAACGACCCATTATAACATTATGCAGACATCAAAATCTTCAGCTCCATCCACTCCAATATTCACGTTTTCTATTAATATCTTGAAG
Source organism: Euborellia annulipes (assembly GCA_023213315.1). Taxonomy (NCBI): domain Eukaryota; kingdom Metazoa; phylum Arthropoda; class Insecta; order Dermaptera; family Anisolabididae; genus Euborellia; species Euborellia annulipes. The sequence goes on from JAKCPI010008183.1 coordinate 22,843, forward strand.
CAAATACCAATTTATAGAGATTAAAAACAGTTTAAACTTTTATACACCTGCTTTGTCTTTGCTATTATCGCAGCTCCAACGTAAACACTACTAGCGAGCTGATTGAAGATCTCCCTTAATATAGAAAAATAATTTCAAGATTAAAAAAAAAAAAATTTTGTTTCTTTTACTTTCCCTTACCCTAGATATGAAATATATAGAGACAAAGTATTCGATTCATGTCAAAATTTCGATTTTTTTTTTATATTTAAAATGTCGAATGTCTTTAAAAATAATTTTTTTTATTTGGAATGGAAATATTAAGTAGGAGGGAGAGTGGAGAGAAAATATTATCTCTCTATAAACAAGTTATATTTCGTGACTTTTTTTTATTTTATTTTATAATAAATAAGACTCTCTCTCTCTCTGACTATCTAATAAGTATATCACCTAGACTATAGCCCTACCTATGCTGGATATTGATAGAGATAGTAATTTCGAAACTTATTAGAAATTCACTCTTTAGATTAAGGCTACACTCTCAAAATACTTGATTGACCTTATTTTTATTTATTTATTTATTTATTTTTTTTTTTATTAATCAAATAAATAAATATTAAAGCTTTTATTTATTTATCTAAAATTTAAATTTTTCACTCAGAAAGAAACGTCGTTGTTAAAAGATAAAAAAATATTCCCTCAAGTTATTAACGTGTTATTATATATATGTAGTTATATACGATCTACATCTCTTTGTTTCTGTGCATGCCAGAGAGAGAGGTTAGCTCTTTTTTTTTAAATTAAATCTCACAATTATTATAATTACTATAATTAATTAAATTTATAATTTGATCTTATTTCATTTATTAATTTTATTGTTATAAATATAACAAATTTAAAAACATTTTTATTGTTATTCTTTATACATGGTTATAGTTTTTTTTTTTTTTTTTTTTTAGTTAAAGTTAAATAAGGAAAAAATGCAATCCCGAAATGGGAGGGAATCCCTCACTCATTGATTCGTTCAAATATTAATACATACAGCAGCAGGTTAATCATTAGAGGTTGTTGTTAGACGAGTTGTTTTCCACTTGTTTATTTAAATATAAATAAATGCAACCATGTAACCATCTTGTAATGGTGTCAAATAAATTCTATATTATTTGAATTTCATTCTATACTCGTGTGTTTTGTGATAATTTAATTTGTTTTGTTCTTTGTTTCATTTTCCAAAATCATTTAATTGAAATTATTAATATATATATAATAAAGTTAACCTCTCTTTCAAAAAACTAACAGATGTAGATCGTATATAGCTATATATAATAACCTCTTTTTTTATTTTCTCTTTTTTTTCTCTATTCATGCAAAATAATATAAAATAAGATTTAATATAATTCATTAATTATTCAAAAATATTTATATAATTAAATGTCTCTTTGATTTGTCTTACCAAAAAATCAACTAAAACATCAAAAAATAATAGTTGAAAAATAAATAAATAAATAAATTTAGTTTCTTTGGAGGTGGCGCTCTAATGAATTAAAAAGGTTTTTTTTTTAAATTTGTTTTACAGTTTAGACCTCATTTTAGATTTCATCTTTATTTATTTCAAATGATTGGTAGCCAATACAAAAATAAATAAATTTTTCAGACGACTTGTTATTGAGTTGACCATCTCTTTTTCTTAGCCATGCCCTTCTCTGTCACTCGCCATTTAAATTGACATAAATCACAAATAGGTTATATTGTTTTATTTACAAATGTTTTTTTTTTTATTATTTTTCATCTATGTTTTAATACTTGACAAATTCAATTAAAAAGCGGATTGTAAAGAAAATTTGGAATATATCTGCATGCTTTCTTCGTCGGTATTGTATGCAACAACAACATATGTTTGTTTTTATTTATTTCTTAAATATATACAAATAACCTATTAAAAATTCAAACAATTGTTCTTTTCTCAGGATTCTCAAATAATATCGTGTAATTTGATATTCTATCCATTACAATTTTATTTAAATGGGGAAAATAAATTCTTGAATAATCATTTTTTCATTAAAAACACGAAAAATTTTGCTTATTTTTAGTTTCTATATTATTATTGTAAAAAAAGTTTTTTTTCGGCTGCAGAGGTCATTTAAAATTTAATTTCTATAACACGCTGGTTCGTTTGGGCCACCCATCCAAGTTTCGGACGTTCTTGGCATTGCTTGATATCGCAACAGACTGTGCTTGACTGTCAAACATTCTAACAAGGGATGTCACCCAAAGGTGAATCGCCGATTCTTTTGAAACTTGGTGCATTTAAAGAACTCATCTAAAGATTAATTTAGATGAAAAAAGTTTCAGGGATGGGCATACAGAAATATTTTTTTTTAATATTTTTAACTTAATCTATAAATCAGTACAATAGTGAAATTCAATGAAAAAATGCTTAAAACAAATCTCATTCTTACAATAACTGCATTTTATAAAAGAAAAATCACGTGATTCGTCTTTATAACATAAGTTATTTTCATTGTTGAAACAAAATTCAACAGGATTATCGAAATGACCAGGATGGCTTTGAGAATAACCCGATGTATTTAAATAGATTAATATATCTTGGTGAAGAGAGCTGATTGTGTGCTAATGATTGCAAAATTAGTATATTATTTCTCTGATATAAGTTGATATTTAAATTGAAAAGTATAACGCGATCAGATATCTTCCTCACAAAATTCTTCCAAACACGAAATCCAAAGACATCTAGTGGTTGAATAAGACCAGTTATATTAGGAGGAATAAATAATTGTTCAAAATGTTTATCATCAGCTTTTTCGTGTTTGCAGATTAGATTGAGCTTGATTATTTTAATAACTTGGTCTAATTCATGTTAATATAATTTCAATTTTTTAAAATGAAATTTTAATTAAAAAAAATATTTCTGTATGCCCATCCCTGAAACTTTTTTCATCTAAATTAATCTTTAGATGAGTTCTTTAAATGCACCAAGTTTCAAAAGAATCGGCGATTCACCTTTGGGTGACATTCCTTGTCAGAATCCGTGGGTCAGAAAATTTAAGGGCAGGCGAATAACGTCTTCATTGGTTAAAATCTATATGATGATACGTTCTGAAACAGACGAATGTAGGCCTACCTCTTGCTCACTCACGGCTGTACTGATGACAGATGTGAGCGCACCCTCTAACCAACCTACTCCTCACAAACCAAACATCACTCGACTTCATCTAGCTGCGTGGTAAGCAGAATGGCAATATTTGGTCCACCCTTGTTTAGGCATATGGAGGATCTGTCAATATTAGGGAAAGCGTTGGTCTGGGATAGGTTTTATTTTATCTAGAAATGAACCTCTTATGTTTTGCCCATTCTTCTTTTTGCCTTGTTTGTAGATAAGAAAGGAATCCGTCGTGTTCTATTTGTTAATGTATTTTTGCAAGTTATCGATTACTTAAGGCGGTTACACACATAACTGTAAACTTGGATTGCAATCTTTTTGTACCAGCATGCATAAATTCCCTTCGGCACAAGCATACAAGAAATAGCCTATGCCGAAAATTAACTTAAAAATGTCAAATTCGGAAGGTTATTTATTCGAAGATAATAAGAAATATCCACTTGCTTTAAACATAGACAATAAATATTAATATTAAATAAATATCAAATGTCAAGACATCTATAAAATGGCGGAGAGTTTTGATTCCTCAAATATGCTTGTGCATGATTAAATTTCATCAAGCGGCTTGAACAATTAAAATGCTTGCGCAAAATTCTCCTGCAGACGCTACAGTTTGCTTGTACAAAAGATTGCACGTGCATACTTTTCAAGTTTGTAGTTCGTCTTCACGCCTTTATTCTCTAGTTCCTCCCGACCCTACTCCAGAGTAGAAGGCATATTCGAAGTTTAAATTCCACTACTAATTCCAAAGCATTCGCTTCCTGTTCTGGAAGAGACTAGATCTTAATTATTTTTGTTTTTAGATTTTGTGGATCTTTTCAAAGAAGAACGATGTGTTGTAAAAAGGAGCTTATTGCTCAAATCAAATCGTTTTTGCCTCAAATGCTGATAACCAAAGATTACAAGCACAAAGGCAATTGCGGGTATGTGGCGATCATCGGCGGCTCCCAGGAATACACTGGCGCTCCTTATTTCGCTGGAATAACCGCATTACGTACCGGCTGCGATCTCGTGCATATCATCTGCCCGAAGGATGTGAGCGGAATCATCAAATCGTTCAGTCCGGATTTGATTGTACACCCCTGGCTAGATGGCGATGATTTCACTGATTTGTTTGCATTTTGGCTGAATAAATTCAATGTGATTGTCTTGGGCCCGGGAATGGGACGTCTTGACGCCACCGGCGAGGTGCTAATCAAAATCGTTGCCATGTGCAAAGAGAAACACAAACCGTTGATCATTGACGCCGATGGACTTTATTTTGTCTCGCAAAATCCGGAAATCTTTAAAGATTACACAGCAGATTTGATTCTGACACCAAATGCAATGGAATTTGCGCGAATCGGCGAGGCGATCGCAAAGGATAAAAAGCGAATTTTGCCGCAATTGATACCCGATTTGGATACGATCAAAGAGATGCAAGAATGGTTCGGCGAGAACGCCATCATCTTTCATAAAGGACAAATTGATGTGATCTGCGCTAAAGGGGGGGAATATTCTAGAAGGTGACGCGCTCGGGTCTCCAAGACGATGCGGCGGCCAGGGAGACCTTCTAGCTGGTGCTCTGGCGACTTTTCTTGTCTGGGGCATTCAGAAAACGGAAAAGAAAAAGGAAGAAGAGGATGGGCAGTGTCTTCCGAGTCGATTGCTCGCTTGTTATGCGGCTTCGTCTTTGATCAGGAAATGCTCCAATCTTACATTCAATATCCACGGAAGGGGAATGCTCGCCTCGGATATGCTCCAAATACTCACATTCACCTTTAAAGAAATTTTTGATATTTAATAAATCGTGTATTGTCTGCCGGCAAACGACCAATTCATTTCTAACATTAATTAACTAGCTATCACTCGAGCTTTTCAGCTAATCATTTGATTAAATAAGAGCCCTAGTTAGCTAAGAGTCAATATTCGGTATAAAGGATGAAATTAGCAACTCAAGAGCTTTTTATTTATTTAGGGCTTCGCCCCCCTGGACCCCCCGCCTGTTTTACTTAATTATGAGAAGACTCATGTCTAGACAAGGAGGCTCGGGCCCGCCTGTGACTAACCCTCGCCATTTCTTTTTTTTGCCTGTTGGCCATAGGCCAGCCATCCCGCCAGTTTTAACATATTATAATTAGGAATAATTAAGAATTATACAAATACATTAATACAAAAATAAACATCATACAAAAACACTTTTACAAATATTATACCTCTCAAAGATGCATATTAAATAAACATTAATAAAATAACATAATATAAAAACCCTTTTCTTCTTAATAATGAAAAGAAATCTATAAATGTAATTCGATAATGTCCGCGTGTCTGTCTGTTGCGCTCTATTTGGGCAGTTTCCCGTTGGAATTTTGAAACGAAATTTTTTATGCTTAAAGAGGACCTTCTAGGGATTACAGGAAAATTATTTTCATCCCGAAATTCCTATAACTTTTTGAGTTTTTAATTCCTAAAATTACGATTTCTCCCATAGGAAATGTATAGAGAAATATTTATGTATTCATTGCATTTGTGTATTCCATGAATGAAAACAAATCTTCAAGCAGGCACTGGATTGGAATATAGTAATGATAATTTTTTTTCATAATTAAAAAACGTCGAGGGTCCGCCGCAGGCAGGCCTGAGCCAGCTGGAGGAGGACTCAGGGGGGCAGAGCCTCCCGGCTAGGCGCGAGGCCCGCCGAAAAAGGGCGGCGCGGCTAGTTATTATTATTCCATTCCGATTCAGTGCCTGCTTGAGGATTTGTTTAGATTCATGGAATACAGAAATGCAATGAATACATAAATGTTTCTCTATACATTTCCTATATAGGGAGAAATTGTAACTTTAGGAATTAATAACTCAAAAAGTTATAGTAATTTCGGGATGAAAATATTTTTCCTATAATCCCTAGAAGGTCATCTTTTAGCAATAAAAATTTTGTTTCAAAATTCCAACGGGAAGTTGTCCAAATAGAGCGGCGTGACAGACAGACGGACATTAGCGAATTATATAAATAGATTTTTGTTAAAAAATTAATTAATTTTAATTATGAATAATTTTTTATAAATGATGCCTTTATTAAGTTGCTAACTTCACAAAATTTTCCTTAAATACCTTAGATAGCTAATTATTTATGAAAAAACTAATTTTTTTTAACTAAAAAATAAATAAAAAAAATAATAAATATTTTAAGAATGTAGGACCTACTGTCGTATAAGTCGACACAAAAAAATCTGGTGTGACAAGCACACAGAACATAACTAAAAGAGAAAGTTGTGTGTCGTGTCACACCAGTTTTTTTTTTTTTTTTATTTGCTATACTAATTAAAATGTTTAACTGTCTGATTGCTTGTGTTATGTATAAGATAGAGTGAAATTTCACTTCTTATATTATGGCATTTTAGAATGAGAAATCTTTTTCAATTATTTTTACTGTATAAACACACACTGATCAAAAAAACCCCCAAAAAAAAAAATTAATCTAGATATTTAAATGAATTTTATCAAATTCTTTAAAGAAGCAAAAGTAACAACAACAACAACAACAACAACGACCTCCAAGTCATCATGAATGCTTACTTACTTGTATACTTTCACTGTCACAACTCACACTGGATGTTATCTGCACACAAATCTCTTCTAAAATATAGCAAGCAATTCATTTTATAAATAATTTCTTGCTTCATTTCTTCTTTTTTTTTTTTAATAGGCCAAATCAGATTAGTGATTGATAGATCTAAAAAAAAAGAAAGATATTATTTTTTTGTTTTAACAAAATTTGACCATGAAATTCCTTTTACCCTCCCCTCCCCTCCCCCCCCCCCCCCCTTTGGTCATAAACACCTGTCCTGTTTTAAATATTTCTCACTCAAATTACATTCATCATTCATTTATTCGGGTATTCCATGGAAATTTATAAAGAGGTGATCATCTATATGCTGAACACATTTTTATTATTGTTTTTATATATGCTAAAGTGTCGTAGAATACTGCAAAGCCACTCATTTTTTTTCCAAATTTAATGTAGAATTTGCAAAAAATATAAAATTGAAGATATCTCTTATCATTAAAAAGATATAGTCAAAAATGTAAACAAAAATCGGCTAAAAATCTCGTTTTTTGTTCCTTAAAAAAAGGGCTTATTAGTTTTTTGATGATTTTGGATTTTTCTAGATGACACCAGATGGTACTGAATCAAATAAAAAAACCCGCATATATCTACCTTGTCTAAATACAAAGATCTTTCAAAAAACTTGTAAAAAAATGAAAATTTTCATGTTATTTGAAAATTAAATTAAAGGGTATGATGAAAAAAAAAATGAAATTTACCTGTCTAAAGGAGTAGAGGATCATTTCGAAAAAAAAATCATTGCAAAATTTTAGAATAAATAAAATCTCTTGATGACGTATTTTAATCATCGTCATACATAGAATGAATCCTCTTCCACTTAACGGATTGTTATAAAATCTGTAGACAAACGTCGGCTAAATTTCAAAATTGTGATTATTGGATATTTTTTTGTTAGTAAAATTTTTTTCTTTTAGATAACATATATTTTTTATTACCTATCCTATATCTGCACTTTTATCTGAATAAAATGATATACTACACTTGTATTTAAAATTCATGATAAATTGGTGAAAATTATCCTTTTTATGTTGAAGTGAATGAATAGCGTCGTCCGCCATTTTTTTTTTATCACATCACAACAATAAAACAAAGAATATAATTAATTATATTGTGATACGTAATAAATAAATTATAAGATCGTTGTTATAACATTCACTAAATCGTTTCGCCGAATAAACAATATAGTTCTGTATAAAAAAAAAAAAAAATACTCAATAACGAAATTACTGAAGCAAAAAAATAATGATAACGTCATGATCTTCAGACTCGGCAAAGTCGAAAAAAAAATCGAGTTTTTCGTCTCTAAAAAAAAGTGGTACAATTTTTTTAAGATTGTTGAATTATCTAGTTGGTTTTAAAGAATTTTGAATCGAATGCAAAATACCCCATAGGTGGTCTAGAAGCATATAAACAATTAATGTGTAACAAATAAATAATTTATTTGAAGACGCCATTTTTAGATGATTATATTTTTCATTGAAGGTGAAATGTCTATCTCTACCTCTTACCTCTAATTTCTTCTAATATTTTTTATACTCCAGGAAATATGACATTAACCTGTTTTATAGGTTATTAAATCCTTTTATTTACAGTATTTAATAGGTATATATAGATATATACGATCTACATCTCTTTTTTTTGTTGTTTTCATATCTAATTAAGAATTAGCAATCATTTAATCTCTCTAATTATTATTCTATAAACATTTATTTTCTTTTATTAATAAATTATATTTGTTTTTTATAAGGAGTGAAGTGAAATGGCTATCTTTTTAATTTCTTTTTATAGTAGACTACGTGCAATACTTCAGGAAATATTATATTTATTTTAATCTGGTTATAAATTACAACTCAGTTTTTTTTTAAGGTCAATAAGCAAAGCAATATTTAATTCTTTTATTTATTTTTTTTCTAAATCAAGGACAGAGAAAGAAAAAAAAATTCTTAAATTGTTATATGACGCCCAACACGAATCTATTTATCCAATTATTATTATTGCACACTTCACACTAGAAGGGTTGCCAACTTGATAGGCGCTAAAATGAAAATATACATCTCTCTCTTGAGAAATGTGGATAGATATTAATTGTTTACTATTTTTATTATTATTATTTATTTCTCCATCTAACTCTATTTCTCAATCTCTCATTCAGTTTGTCTGTCAGCTACTTACAAAATGACAGACAGACAAGTGAGAGAGAAGGAATTAAATAAATTTATAGTAGGAAAAAATATTTTTCAAATTAATATACATAGAAACAATCGAAATAATTAATTAGTGGGATATTTTCTCTTATTAATTTTAATTATTAGTCTACATCCTGGACCTATTATTATCAATTAAAAAAAAAATTTATGCCTTCCAAATTCTAATAAGGGATTTAAAATACGTATTCTTTTTTTATTATAATTCAATTAATAATTATTTTTTGTTTTAATTTCACATTTATTATAAATTCTATATTCTTTGTTTTTATTTTATTTTTCATAAAAAAATGGCCGACGATCTCTTCGCTTCGACATAAAATACATCTTTTAAACTAAATTACATTAAATTTACATACAAATGTACAATAGCATTTTATTCAGAAGGAAGTGCAGAATTAGATTAAAAGAAAAAAATCATAGATACATATTATAATGTTATTATTAAAAAAAAAAAAATAGAGCGATATTTTTAGTTAATATAATAATAATAAACAATAATTGTACTCGCTTCGGCGGTACATATACTAAAATTGGAACGATACAGAGAAGATTAGCATGGCCCCTGCGCAAGGATGACACGCAAAATCGTGAAGCGTTCCACAAAAAAAAAAAAAAAAAAACAATAATTGTAAAAAGACAGGGTCTAAGTGGTCTCAGATGCCGAAAATGATCTTAAACAAACATAAAATAATAAAAATTGTGAAATTAATGAGATTCAAACACTTATTAGGACTCATTTCAAGAGATCTAGAATATATATAAACAAATTTTTTAAGGTTATATCGGACATTTTGATTAATTACAGATGATTTTCTCTCTCAAGAAATTTTATATACTCTTAACAATTCAAAAAGGATATTAATAAAATATTTAGAATATTATTTTATTTTTTTAATTCATTACATTTAAACATTCTCTATAATCTTTGTTTATCGTCAACAAAAAATGGCGGTCAACTCTCTCCACTTCAGTAGAAAATGCATCTTTTAAACTAAATTACAATAAATTTATATACACGTGTACCATATCATTTTATTCAGAAGAAATTGCAGATTTAAATTAAATAATAAGTTTATTATTTAAGATAAAAATATAAAAATTTCCATCTGTTTCATTTTTTTTTTTAATTGATTTTTTTTTTTAACATGGCGGTCCAGGAAGATAATCTTTATTTTTAGTTGTCTCCAATCATTTGAGAGGAGAAAAAAAAAAAAAAAAGATCTCGACCTTGCTTTTTGCCTTCACTCACGGAATAGTGAGTGAGTGATCTCGCGTGATCCTTTACTTTGGCACGAGACACACATACATAAATAAATCTCTCTCTATCTCTTTTCTTCTCTATCATCTATAAGCCTATTAATAAAAACAAGAGATTCAAATTGTTTGCTAAAAAATTATTTCTTGGAATTATATTTAATTATTCATTGCTTAAAAGTTTCTTTATTGGTTCAATAAATAATTACAATAATGGTTAATTATTATTGAAGTATTTTATTACAATTAAAATATATTCTTTGTTTTTTATTGTTGTGATCTGATAAAAAAAAAATGGCGGGTGATGCTATTCACTTCAACAAAAAAGAGACGATTATAATCAATTTGTAATTTAATTAAATCCATTTGAGGCAGATCATTTTATTTAGAAAAAAGTGCAGATTTAGAATATATAATAAAAATAAATGTTATCTAAGACAAAAAATATTAATAATGGAAAACTAAATAGATTTTATGATTCAAAGAGTCTATATTTAAAGAACATAAAAAAAATCTTTAAACTAAAATTACAAAGATTGTAAAATCCTTTCTAATAATAAAAGAACTGCCTGGATGATTAGCTTTAGAAATAAAATATAATTATTATTTAATTAAAAATAAAAATATTTTATAATAATTAATTAAAAAAAAAAACAGTTTAATTATTATAAATAGAGGAATTAATCCTAATCAACAATTACATCTTATAACTTATTTATTACGGATTTCAATATAATTAATTATATTCTTTGTTTATTGTTGTGATGTGATCAAAAAAATGGCGGACGACGCTATTCACTTCAACAAATAAAGAATGATTTTAACCAATTTATCATGAATTTTAAATACAAGTGTAATATATCATTTTATTCGGAAGAAAGTGCAGATATAGAATATGTAATAAAAAAATATATGTTATCTAAAAGAAAAAAAAAGTAATAATGTTTCAAAGAGTCTATAATTAAAGAACATAAAAGAAAATCTCCAAACTAAAACTAAACTTGGAACTAATTAGGATAAGCGAGAAAGAGAGAAACTTTCGATAAAGTTGATCAGTCAAGTCATATAGTTAGTAGGCGACTTTAAAAAAAAAAAGAGAGAAAATAAAATCTTAATTAACTTTTTACCTATAATTGAATTAGACATGTGCACAGATGTTATTTAATTTATAATCTTAAAAAAAAAAAAAAAAAAAAAATTACTAGTAAAGTTAAAGTTTTTAAGTTAAAGAGTAATAAAAATAAAATGTTTTTTTTTTTTTTTTTTTTTTCTAAACCAGTCGATTTCATAATCACAAAATTAAATGAAATGGTTTTTGATTAAGATTGACTAGTTTTTGTCTTTTTTTTTCTTATTAAAATTGCAAAATTTTAGATTAAATAAAATCTCATGATGACGTGTTTTAATCATCATCTTATATAGAATGAATCCTTTCCCACTAAACAGATTATGAAATTTGAAGACATACGTCGGCTAAATTTAAAAAAAAATTGTGATTATTGGATCTTTTATAGCGTTTATTAGAATTTTTTTTTTTTTATATTAACATATATTTTTTATTACATATTCTATATCTGCATTTTCATCTGAATAAAATGATATACTACACTTATATTTAAAATTCAAGGCAAATTGGTGAAAATTGTCCCATTTATGTTGAAGTGAATAGCGTCGTCCGCCATTTTTTTGATCACATCACAACAATAAACAAAGAATATAATTAATTATTTTGTGATACGTAATAAATAAATTAGAAGATGTAATTGTTGTTTAATTTCCCTACATCTCTACAGTTTTATAAATTAAATCTTAACCAACAAGTTGAATTATAGTTTTATAGTTATAGAGAGAGAGAAAACCTTAAAATGTATAAATGTTTGAATAATATATTTATATACAATCTACATCTCTTCGTTTTTGGTCAAAAAAGATAGAAAGAGAGGTTAACTCATCTCTTTTCTTTTCTAATTATTAAAATCTCATAATTATTATTCTAGGTAATTTAAATCTTAATTATGTGAAATGATAGTTTTAGAGATATAAAAAGAGAGAGAAAATCTTAAAATGTATGAATTTATAGGTTATGCTTTAAAATTTTTATTGATATTCGACCTCATTTATTTATTTAGTTTTTTTTTTTTTTTTTTTTTGGCAATTTCTAATAGAGTATTAAATTTCAAAAGCCAATTTATTATTATTTATTTAATTCATCATCGTTGTTTTTTGACATTTCAACATCTCTTTTTCTTTATTAGGGTATCTTTCTTGATTGCTTAGCCAAAGTTCTTTTTAAAAAGGATGCATGATTAAATATTACTTGCCAGTTTTTTTGTGGAGTGAGTAGAACCCCACACTCAACATGAAGAGATCAAGGTTAACAGCCCTTAAAAAAGAAAAAAAAACCCAATTCGTTCACAAACGCGCATACTTGAATGATAATTCACCATTATAATAACCTTGCTAAATCGATCATTATAAAGAACGGAACAAACTCATGGCCATGAATTTCTTTTTTCATCTTCTTTAATTTAACACATCGTTCGTTTTTCAAATGAAATGGAAAATTATTTAAAATTTAATTAACGACAATTTTTGAAAAATATTATCACAAAATTCTTAATTCCGTTAAGGAATAGAAAATTTATTTAAATTAGAAAGTTATACAACTTAATTTTTATATGGAAAAGGTTATTATATACATAGATATAGATATATATGCTCTACATCCCTTGTAAGTAAAGCCCCCTGACAATTGCAATTGTTGATGCGACGTATTATTGACCATCTTGGAGACAATTGACGCGATTGTCAATTGAATGACGGCGATTGATAGAAATTTTGATTGAAGGGCATTGATGAGAGCCATTGATGGTGTAACTAGCAATTGACAATCGTTTCGGTCAGTTGTTCGCCAATAAATAAAATAAGCTTCCAAGAGCGCGAAACTACACACAGCAAGTTTACAGAACAACTAAGAATTGATGCGATGGTTGAGTTGGATGCATCAATCGTTGCCTTCAATTAAAATTGACAATTGCAATTTTTAATTTTAATTGATCGTATTATTTAAATATTGATCAAGGAAGATACTCGAATAAAGAAAAAGAGATGAAATGGCAAAAACAACGATAATGAATTAAATAAATAAAAATAAAATTGACTTTCGAAATTTTATACTCTAATAGAATTTGTCAAAATAAATATAAATAAATAAATGAGATTGAATTATCAACAAATTTTAAAAAATAACCTATAAATTCACACATCTTAAGGTTATCTCTCTCTCTCTCTCTCTCTCTCTCCCTAAAACTAAAATTTCACTTAAATAAGATTTAATTTATAGAATAATAATAATGAGATTTTATTAATTTTATTCAATAATAATTAGAAAAAGAAAAGAAATGAATTAATTCTCTTTCTCTTTCTTGACCAAAAACTAAGAGATGTAGATCGTATATTATTGAGTTTTTTTCCTTTTAAGACAGAACTATATTATTTATTGTTTAATATTGTAATTTAAATATTCACAAATAAAGAAATTTATAAATTAATATACACTCAGGGTCAAAAAAATGGAAAGAAGTTAGCTTACGGATCATGGATTGGCCAGCTCAAAGCTCCAATTCGAACCCCAATCAACATTTATGGTACCCCCTTGAAAGAAGGCCCGAATTCATGCTTTGAGCAGCTCGAGATGAGCGTGGAAGAGATCCCACAAACTACCATTGAAAAATAGCATGGAAAATTGGAGGAGATGATTGATATTGATTGAATTAATTTAATTGTTTATATTTTCTTTAAATTTTTGTTTGATTGTAATAACCCCTATCTCAAATTTCTTTAAATCAGTTATTTGTTATGGGGCCACTGATCATTAAAGAATATTAATAACTATACATATTAATAAGTAAAAAAATATGATTTTATTTATAATAATAATAATATTACCATCATTCTTTTATATTAATTTAAAAAAATAATAAATAATAATAAAAAGCATCAATTAAAAATAAATAAATTATTTTGTTTTGTTTATTTGATTGTTGAAAACATATCAATCTACATCTCATTTATCTTTTGATTATAACCTTAACATAGATTTTCCTTTATTGCTATTTCAATAATGGTTCAAAGAGGTTATATTTTGAACATTTTTAACAAATTTGTATCCCTTAAATAAAACATTTCATTTAATCTAAAATTATTAAATCTCAATTTTTCTTTTTTCTTTTAATTATTTATTACAACATTGTTTTTTGTTGTTGTTGTTGTTATAGAGGAAGGAGAGGTCAGCAATACTCAGAGTTTTACGGAAAAGCAACGCTTCGATGGTTGGTTTAACAACTTGGCTCATCCAGCATGGGGAAGTGTCGGTGAGTTTTTTTTTTTTTTTTTTGACGTCACATCATTCATTCACTTTTCTTTTCTTTTCTTATCAACAACAACAAAATCCATCTATTTAATCCATCCATTCTAATAGGCCTACTTTCACCTTTAAACAAACAAAGTTACCTTTATTATTATTACTATATTGCCCAGCTGAGTGAATTTTTATTTTCCTTTCATTTAATTAAACAAGTGTTAAATTAGAAATTAATTGTTGTCATTTAACAATCTTTGTGATTTAAGATTTTAAGACAAATATCATTCTAGTTATCCAAAAGCTCTTTTAAAAAGAAATTGACAAATACAAAACGACTGGGACATCGTAGTCGGCAAGTAATTTAGTGTTTATATCATCATAAGAGACTGCTAAGCATAAAAATGCATAAATTTAATTCTGATTCCTTTAATTTTCTATACAATATGTTATCTTATATTTAATTATAAATCAACAGGTTGTCGTTACTATCATATTATTATTAATTATTATAGATATTTTCCTAACGAAGTGAGGTTAGTGTAAATGTCAATTTTAGTTGATAAGTTGACCGCAATGAGCGCATTGTATGATTGATAATTTCACACATGTCATACAATTTGATTCTAATTTCATTTTAGTATTAAGTTATAACATAACCTCACTTCCTCAGATAAATATCTATACTAATTAATAATTCCGTTTAATAAACATTGAAAATTAAAGAATTCACAATTTAATTAATGTTTAGCTGTCTCTCATGATGATATAAAGACTAAATTATTTAAATACGAAAAATTAGTTGGAATTAGTTCAACAACTGAAGGCGGGCAGCGCGGCTAGTTCAGTTTATATAAAAAAAAAGAAAGAAAGAATTTATACTAATAGTAGCTCAATCGATTCGTTTAATGGGTCTCTAATGGATTGCAAATGCACGTTTATATGGACCCAACAACAACAAGAGAGGAGGCTTTGCTCTTATTTGGAATTGAATTAAATCAAATCAGAGAGACCTGAATGCCTCAACCATTGATTGAGTAATTGACTAATAGCCAGCGCTAGCCTTTTTATATTGCATACTTTTTTTTTTAGTTTATAAATAAATCTTAGAAGATAATAAAATTGCAAAACTTTACATTACATCTCGACGTTGTTAGAATTTATTTAAAAAATATTTTCTTCATTAATTATCTTAAAAACTGTTCTTATAATACCTTAAATAACATCTATATATATTCTAAATCTGCACTTTCTCCCGAGTAAAATGATATATAACACTTGTATATAGGTTTATTACAAATTGGTTTAAAAATGCTCTGTTTTGGTGAAGTGGATAGCGTCGTCCGCCATTTTTTTTAGTAATATTACAAATAATAAATAAACAAAGGTTATAATTAATTAAAATTTAAATATAATAAAATAATTATTAGATTTAATTATTAATAGTAATCAAATATATATGAAAAATCCTCAAAAAGAAGAATATTTTATTTTTAAAAGAAATTACTTTTTAAATATATATATAAACTTTTTTGATATTTTTTGATATATATTTGATTTTCTAATTGTTTGTATTATAGTAATATAAAATTGTAAAAAATGTAGTGCGAATAATATAATCCCCGCTGTTGAAGCGCACTAAAATAAAAATAATAATAAAAAAAGATTTTGAGTTAAGAAACACATCAGAAAAGTGTCGTGTTGGTTAATTTTTAATCAGAATATATTTAATGTTTAGAATAATTTTTTATCATAAATAATATAATTATTTTTTATTACACATTCGAAATATGCATTTTTCCCCGATTAAAATGATATATAACACTTATATGTTAAGTTTATTACAAATTGGTTTAAAAAATACTTTTTTTGCCGAAGTGGATAGCGTCATCCGCCATTTTTTTCCTGATTAGATCAAAACAATAAACAAAGAATACAATTAATTATATAGAATATAATCTAATTGTTACTATTTCATCCGCCATTTTTTTTCCTCTGGTTAGATCGCAACAATAAACAAAGAATATAATTAATTATATAAATTTAATTATTACTATTTCTTTGTGACTGCAGTTTTACCAAAGTTGAGGAAAAAAAAAACTTTTGACAGGGAAAATTTAATTTTAATAAAGCCTGGAACTTCTTTAATAAACATCTGATGGGGTAACAGCTATTTCGTCTAAATTTATAGGACATTTTGTGAAATATTCACGATTGATTAAAAACTTCATATTCAATTCGTTTCGGACTTTATTTTTATTTTTTCCTCCGACCATCTGTCACTTAATTGAATCCATTCTTTGAAATCAAAATTGACCTAAAAATGTCACAAAGGACATCCATATAAATTCAAAGATTAAAATCTCGCTGCGTTATCCGTCTTCTAAGATTTAATTCACTAAAAAAAAAAAAAAAAAAAACTGATAAAAATCCGTCAAGTCACCCACGTATTTACCAGAAGTGAACGAAAATCTCTAATTAATTAAATCTCACATTTATATAATTTAAATTATTATATTCTTTGTTTTTTAATTGTTTCGATCTTATTAAAAAAAAAAATGGCGGACGACGCTACTCACTTCAACAAAAAAAGGAATTTTAAAACTATTTATAATAAATTTACATACAAGTGTTATATATCATTTTTAATCGGAAGAAAGTGTAGATTTAGGGATAGCTATGAATAATGAAAAAAAAAATATGACAATTTTTTTTAAATTTGTTCATACTTACTTATTTTTTTATGTGAATTATGGATAAACTCTTTAGTATTTTGTCACCCATCTTTTTAAATCGTGTATCGTGAAAATCTTTTTAAATTTAGATTAAAGCTCGATCAACCTTAAGAGGAAAGGTTATAGACTCTAAAACTCCTTACATTTTTTTTTATTATTAATATTTTTTCATTTATATATTCTAACCGCAATTGCTCCCGAGTTAAATGATATATTACACTTATATGTAATTTTATTACAAATTGGTTTTTTAAACATTTTATGCTTTGTTTTGCTGAAGTGGATAGCGTCGTCGTCCGCCATTTTTTTCGTAATTAGTCACAACAATAAACAAAGAATATAATTAATTAAATATTATAATTTCATTATTATGTGGCATGACTTTGTGGCTGGAAGCATAATTTCAAAAGAAGTTTTTTTGACTCCGCCTCAATTATTATTATTAAATAAAAGAAAAGGCTTTTAATTACCGTAAATAATCAGTGAGGGAAAATAAAAAAAATATTGGCTTTTAATATAAAAGATCGTTGATAATTTTTTTTTCACTTATATTTTTTTTTTTTTTTAATTCATTAATTATAGACTCCTAGTCAATAAAAAATATTAATTATTAATATTTTTTTTTATTATATATTCTAAATCTGCACTTTCTCTTGAGTAAAATGATATATAACACTTGTATCTAACTTTATTATCAATTGGTTTAAAAATACTTTTTTTGGTGAAGTGAATAGCGTCGTCCGCCATTTTTTTTTTTTTTTTTTTAGGTTAAATTACAAACAATAAATAAACAAAGGGTATAATTAATTAAAATTTAATTATAATAAAATAATTATTAATTTTTTTTTTTTAATTCTTTATTTCTCGGCTGATAATTGTTAATTAAATTATTTTTTTTTTTTTAACAATAATATTTTAAACAAAGAATATAATTTAATTTAATTTATTTTAAACAAATGAGGGCTGTGACGTTGTCTTGTATCTCATCATGATTTTAACGAGTTTTTTTTTTTTTTTGGTCTTTCGAAATATGAATTTTTGACGCGACACAAATCGTTTGGTGTTATTGCAAAAGAGTCATTCGTTCGTTCGTTCGTTATCAACGGAGGAGTTGAGGCGATAGCGCGCGCGTATTAATAATAATTAATTGGAAATTTAAAAAAATATCATGAAATCTTGAAAAAGATAGATGTTCCATTCAAACAGGTCTCAATTACAGGTGTCACAATTTTTTTTCTTCTCTCTAATGAAATCAGAAGATATATTTCACAAGTGAAAAAAAAAAATTAATTAAGTTTAAAGATCTTTTCTACTTGTCAACGCTCTCTTTGCATCTCTCTATATTTGC